>JAFELO010000633.1:270499-281687 GCA_017140195.1 Eumaeus atala | reverse complement strand
ACAAAAGAAATGGTAACAAAGTAATGTATCCCATATTTTAAGGGAACTGGTTGTTTAATCGCTATAAAATCTCGCAACTTTCCTTATATAATTTTAAATTATCAAGATTAGTGTTCTGCAAAACAGAGGGCACGATTTAGTTAACATTATTAGCCTTAGGATCGAATGTACAAGAAGTGGAGGTTATTATAATAAAATCTAATCTTGGGCTTGGTTTATTTAAGGGATCGTGCTGCGATATGAGTTTTACACTTCCTGTGTACAATAGGCATCGGGGGTGTGTGCTATGTCTACACCCGACACTAACACTTCGCGAATTTCAGAAACACCGCACTGAACTCGTATCAGACTAACAAAATTGTTAGGTTGTGACCGCACAATCCACTCATTCTTAATGCTGCCAAATGTCTAGTTAAATAGTTGAATTGTTTTGATTTTGCACTGTGTGGGAGTATCGATGGCGGATTCTGTTAAAATTTCACTCTCGCACGTGGGGCTGCCACTTGATAGCACTATAATGGGGATACGGCGCAAAAAGAACTCAGAGTTTGCCGTTTTACAATCAGCTAAAGTATTTAAATTACAATAACTAATCTTATCGTATTATATAGCAGTATACAATAGATGGATGTATTAAACTATAAGTGTTAGGATTACTCTTCCCGTGCGGGGTTGGCAATCCTAGGTCATGGTCAGGTTAAAGTCATCACTTGTGACTAATTTTGAAAATATCAGTTTATTCTTAAAGTAATAACATTCAACATCAGATACACTAGAAATAAAGTGAATATTATTAAGTGACACCAGGAATGGAATTCTGGTACCTCTAGGCAGGTGTCTTTCATTATTAACGAGTTCTTGGTACGGTTGCACTGTTACAATACTCGGGTGCAGTATGTTTTGTCTAGTAAGCAAAACCGAACTTATGAAACCATCGAGTTATAATGAGAGCGTCATCAACGAACTGTCGAGATTAGTTAACATGCATTACATACAGACTTACTTTCTTTAATCATAAAAAAAATTGAATTTATGTGAAATTATTTGTTAGGTTTAGAAGTTGTTGTAGACCACTAATTAATGTTTATTAATTCTTATCTAATTAATATATAATCTTTCCGAAAAGATATTTCACTAGACGTACTGTGTTTTTCTCGTCATTTTGAACAGTCTATAGCAGAACCGTATCTCGGTGCATCGTCTTCACCAAGAGTACCGACAGTTGGTTTGAACACAGAGCCTATATCGACGAACCACTCAGAGCACTTGCTACGTTTAGAAAGTAAATGAGACATGGATTCGTGGTCCCATCTATGAATTTTGACCCTTTCGCTCAAAGATGGATATATGAATTTGTTATGGTAAACGTGTAACGGTTTTTGTATTGTGAAATACATATGTGCGAATATTATAGATTTTTTGTGTTTGTGATGGATATGAGTGTTTGTCAAATAGATTTCGGACATCACAAATTGCGATGCCTCTAACGTCATTACCTTTAAGTATTCCGTCTCACATTTTTTATAGTGGAGTATATATCTGGGTATGGAGATTCATAAAAATGATGAACTTCGGTGAAAATAAAGTAGATTACTTTACTTTCGTAATTTATTTTCAGGAATGAGTGCAACTCTTTTTTAGAACTTAGTATCTCTATACTACGCAAAGACAAAAAAATACAAAAATTTTCTTTGTCTTGTATGTTTGCTAGGATTTCGAAAATATATCGGTTGGACTCATCCAGTTAATAAATGTGGGAATAAATATTCCTTTATGGGAGGATTCAAAAAAAATCGTTACACTCTTGTCGTATCGTATCAAGAATTATTTGTTTGTTGGACATGTGTTTCAGAAATTTTGTGTAGTCGTCGCCATTTATTTTAGGATTTTCCTGATTTGGAAGGAACTGGCGATTTGGAGTCAAGATTTAGGTCCGCACATATGGGGCTAAGGTCAAGGTGTTGTAAATCCAATGGGTCCAGTGCAGCGGTAGTAGGTTCATATTCATGTATCTCACGACTTAGTATAGTTTCAGGAGTTAGTAGAATTTCGAGGTTCCGTTCTCATGATTTGATAGCGGTTCGTGGTTTTGAATATTAGCATTTGCAATATCCTCAGCCTCGAATGAAAATGGGATGTGTGATAGAATTTCTAAGAGTGGACCTTCTAATGGATTATCAAACTCGTTGTCAATGTTTGGTAATAAGGAGTCGAGTGAAGATAATGGATTACCCTCTATAGGAGTAACTAGGAGGCGGGACAGCGCATCAGCGTTGGTATTTATTTTTCCTTTTTTGTGGACGATGTTGTAATATACTTAAGTCGCCAACGGGCGAGTCTTTACAATTGAAAAGCCATTTAAGTGGCTTACGGTCTGTGACGATAGTGAACTTATGACCATATAGACAGGGACGGAAGGTTTTATGCCGAATATAATCGCAAGGTATTCTTTCTCTGTAACACTATAGTTACATTAGGCTTTGTTGAGCGTTCGGGATGCCAAGGCTATAGGGTGATCTTTGCCTATTTGTCCTTGTGACAGGATGACTGAAATGGCGAAATTTGATGCGTCACATGTAAGAATAAAGTGTTGGGTAAAGTCGGGGTAGATCAATAAAGGTCAGGAAATGAGAGCATCTTTTAGAAATTCGAAAGCTGTTGCTGTTGATTTTTCCAGTAGAACGAGACGCCCTTTTTCAGGATATTGGTTAGTGGCTTAGCTTTTTTTGAAAAAGTAGTATACTGACCCCAAGAATGATTTGATGTATTTGGAACATATAGGTACTGAAAGTTCTGCAACGGCTTTTGTTTTATCTGGGTTTGGTTTCACCCTGTATCAGTTATGACCAAGATACGAGACTTCTGTCCGAAGGAACTCACATTTGTCTGGTTGAAGTTTCGGTTTGAAATTGCTAAGTCTGTTAAAAACGTTACGAAGATGAAGTTTAAATGAAGGCTAAGGTGGTGTAGACAATGTCATCTAAGTAAACAAAGCATTGCCCTGTAGTCCAGATAAAGCAGTACTCCTTAATCTTTGGAATGTTGCAGGAGTATTCTTAAGTCCGAAGGGCATCCGATTGAATTCAAAGTGTACCTACGGTACAGAAAAAGCCGTTTCAGGGCCGTCGCCAGTATTCATTCAGGTCGAGAGTGCTGAAGTATTTACATTTTCCTAGTTGATCTAATATTCCCGTCATATTCGGAATAGTAAGTCACCTGTGGTCAAGTCATTCAATATCCGGTAACCGATTACTATTCACCATTTTAGTTGCCCTGATGTATCGGTTTTTAGGGACAACACAAATAGGGGAAGACCATCGAAGTCATCGAAGGTTTAATGATGCCATCATCGAGAATTTTATCAATTTGTGTTGCTACTTTTTTCTGGGAATTTCCGAAAATCTGTAGGATTTAGTATTTATTGAAACAAAGGAGGTCGTGAGAATTTTATGTTCGATGGCATCAGTGATTGTCAAGGGATCTCCAGGGAGATGGAATATGTCAGAATATTCAAAACAAAGATCGTAAAGGGCACTTGACTTGTTGTTGGGGACACTTGTTCAGTGGGTTTATGGATGTTGTTTTATATACTCCAGGATGTAATATATGGATCCTGTGTACATTACTTTTTCTAGTGGTTGGATTTTAATTTTTAAATTTAGGTTTATTTTTATTGGTGACTCCGAGATGTTGACCACAGAAACATTAATCCTCGAGTCAGGCTTTACTTGACAATGTAATTGGCTATTAAAAGGGAATCTATGAAATTTTGATCTAAGACGCGACCTTATTTTATATCCGGATTTTATACTGAACATTATATTAAGGTCTCGATACGAGGTGGAATAATGTAAACGCGTTCGAAGAAGTTTAACATCATTGTAACGTTGTCAACGGTGAGAGTGTTGTTCAAGTAATCAATTATGCAATTTGATTTGGTAAGAATATCGTTACCAATTATGCTGTCACGAATATTGCCGGAAAATCAATATTTGACATCAAGTGAAAATGACGATTTAAAGACTTGAAGTTAATTAATGCGTGTCCTAAAGTGTCAATCGCGCTAGTAGCTCCTGTTAAATTATACAATAATGTGCTTTTAAGGTATTGTTTGCATAGCATTTTTCTTTAATCTGAACGCTGTGCCCACTATCGACAAGAAATATTAATGGTTTGCTAGAAACTGAAGTTTGTAGTTTTAAAAATGGTAGTTATTTTTGGTCGGATCTGTCGTGATATTGTAAATTTGAGGATTCAGATGTAGAACAGGAAGGGCAGGATTGTGAAATCAATTTTATATTATCGGCTTGAATTCAAAGATAATATTTTTTCTTGTTATCATGGCCATTGCAGTTCTGGAATTGATCACCAAAGAATAAATTTGGAATAACAGGTTTTATTTTTGCTAAGGACGAATATGAGCGCTGTATGCGGGGTTGAGATGATTTAAGATTATGTTTAGAATAAGAAACACTGGATAGGGAATCAGGCTTGAACTCTATGGCAGATACAGAGGATACTTTTTGTTCTGGTGCGACGGATATAGAGGATTCCACGGATGCAGTAGGTACAGAGGTTTTTAGTGGTACAAAGGATACAGAGGGTACAGCGCGTTTCGGTTCCGATGCAGTGGATGCAGTAGGTACTGTAGATACAGCGAATATAGTGGATGTAATGGGTACAATAGCTACAGCGGATACAGTGGATACAGCGGACACAGTACGTACAGTTGATACAGCGGATATAGTGGATACAGCGGACACAGTACGTACAGTTGATACAGCGGATATAGTGGATACAGTAGATACAGCGGATATAGCGGATGCAGTGGGTACAATAGCTACAGTGGATATAGCAGACTCAGTTGGTACAGTAGATACAGCAGGTACAGTGGATACAGCGGACACAGTACGTACAGTTGATACAGCGAATATAGTGGATACAGTAGATACAGCGGATATAGCGGATGCAGTGGGTACAATAGCTACAGTGGATATAGCGGACACAGTTGGTACAGTAGATACGGCGGATATAGTGGATACAGTGGGTATAGTAGATACAGCAGGTACAGTGGATACAGCGGATACAGTGGATACAGTAGATACAGCGGATGTAGCGGATGCAGTGGGTACAATAGCTACAGTGGATATAGCAGACTCAGTTGGTACAGTAGATACGGCGGATATAGTGGATACAGTGGGTACAGTAGATACAGCAGGTACAGTGGATACAGCGGATACAGTGGGTCATTTAGTATGAATGATATTAACTTTCTTTGTATGATTTCCCTGGCGACGCCGTCGGGGAAATCTTAGAAGTATAAGTTATCCGTCTCGTCTACAGTGACATAGTCTGTCTTAAACAGAACCCGAGATGGGCCAGCTGTTTCTCTATATGAAGAATGTTGTAATATTTGTTTATTCTGTGCGTTATATGCGTTGTATTATTATAGCCCTAGTATTATTATATTGCCTTTCGCGGCAGTTTACAATGGTGTGTCCTATACCTTTATAATATCTACACATTATACCTGTGCTTGATTTTCCTAATTGAAACCCTGATTGAAATGATTAGTGGGCATTTTAGGTTCGCGACGAGCTGAGTTTAAAGGCTTTAGTCTGTCAATGTTCGTGGATGGTAAAGGTCGAGTTCCTACTGGCCATGCTATATAACATTTTTTCTCCAGCCACAGCGAAAGTTATGGCAGAGTTAAGACCTCTTAACTCGGCAATAAATTTCGCCACAGCGACATGACCCCTACAACGAACTATCTGTGATAGGCACGGTTGCAACCTTTTTTTTTACGCGCCTATCACACTCGCGGCACATTATATAGTGTCGAATACTCACAAAAAGCACCGCGAGTGTCACCAGTGCCACCTTCGGTGAGGTGCCACGGAACAGCAAATCATCAGGGCACCTCGACGGTAAGCCAGCCGCCGAAGGGACCGACGCCTCCTCCACAGATCCCCATCTGTGGAGGTGGCGTCGTCCCGCACCACATAAAAACCCCACCAACTTTGGGACAGTGCAAAATGGGGTGAGGTTCCCAACCTCGCCCCTTTCCCCGTGCGCAAGAGCGCCGCTCCTTTTTCTCTTTTGTCCCCCTCTTCTTATAGGAGAGGTACTAAGAGCCGCCACCTCCTCGGTTCATTTGGCTTCGCCCAAGGTGTCTCGGATAACCCCAGGCCACTGAGCCCCACCGCCACGACATGGCATGAACCATGGTGGGGCGGTTGCAACCCTATTACAAACGCATGTAACGCCAAATCTTTCATCCTTGCAATGCGACCTTGTATTTCGGTTTTCTTTTTACTTGTATTAGAAATATTTATTTCTGTGATCAGTATGGATAAGCGAGTTTCTTTTTTTTAAAGGAAACTGGTTTACGGGTTCAGATAGGCTTTGCTTGCAGTGTTGTAGCTCAGGCAAGGTGTGAATAATATTTTTTCTCACTGAATGGGTGTCTTAAAAATCAATTAATTGATCGAATGTCTGAAATTATTTTATGGTTGTAGTCGCCTCAGGCCTGCCTTCTAACTGGCTGATAACAAATTTGAATAAATTGTCTTTTGGTCTTCAGCAGCTAGATTATATGCATTTTGAGAGTTGGTAATGAGGGCATTTAACTTCTCCCGAGAACCGTCACAGGGTTTTATAAATTTTAGTAACACTCTTAATTCAATTTTCTCCTCTATCGACTTAAAAGCACCAGATACTTCTTTCTTAGGGTTTTGTCTGGTCGCCATAATTATATAACTAGTAAAACAATTCAAGTAATGTAAATGTCACAATTAGAAATAAAATAAGAAATAGAGCTAAAAAACTATAACACATAAAATAGTTTTTACTAAAATATAAAACATCGAAACTGATTCCACGCTTTACTAGCCGTAACGATATATAGAAAGACATAAGGGCTTATTGGCAGTGTGTGGTGGTCGAGTGTGGGTTAAAATCACTATTGCAGGGAATGATGTAGTACTTAATTGTTAATTAAATTCATGTCTATATTAACATATGTATTAACATTAATTGTACAATATTGAAAGTTTATTAAAATAGCTCACAGTGAGACCCCAACCGGTAGTTACTGTAATCATAACAGTAACCAGCGCGCGGCGACCAGGAACAGTGGTTCTAACACGACGACACAGGGACTCATTGGCCCAGGGACTCGTGATATGATTAGTACAATTTAGCACTTAGTTTATTTTACTAGATTTTAGACATTCATTGTCCTCCGAATTTAAACTTTTCAAGAATTCCTTCAGGTGGTCCCAGGAATTTTATCTTTTCGGGAGAGGTATTCGGTAAACTGGGGGATTTTCGTTACCCACCGCTGCCACCGAACATTATATGGGATTGGGCGTTAGCCTTTTTAAAAAGGATATAAAAGAATCTAGAAATGATATATATTATTAATTAAAACATGAAATAGCAAGATTGATTTAGTAAGACTCCCGACTATTATTGTGCTTCAGCGGCGACCGACTTACTCGCCCTCGATCTCGACTGAGGCTCAACGCCATCATGATGATTTAGCAATTTAGCATATTATTGCTATAACCCTTACAGTGAAAGGATACAACAGCACGTTCAATTTGACCATTCGTGGCCGTGTGATACGGCGGAGAGTATAAATAATGCCTGATATTATTCTCAGACAAGAATGTGTTAAACTCTTCATAGCTGAAAGCTCGGAAATTGTCTGATATAAAATATCGAGCTAGCTCTACACAGCAAAAGTTTTTTTCAGCAATGTTGTTTTAAAGACGCAGTGCTCGTCAAAGATTTCATCCCAGCTTCAAACAATTTGATATAACTGTCGATTAGAACAAGAAATGTTTTATCTTGGAATGGCCCGGCGAAATCAATATGGATCCTATTCCATGGCGTATCTGGCGCGACCCAGGTCTGCGGGTCCCTTGTCGGATTATTCCTAACCATCTGGCTATGTGAGCGTGCCCCATATGCATCTCAATGTGTTTGTATATATACGCTTACCATACATAGTCTCTAGCCTATGTTTTCGTCTGAGAATGTAAAAGCTTAAGTACCCGGTCCTGAAGACGAACACAGGCATAACGTTGCACCACAATAAACGACCTTAATTACGCAACATTGTTGGGGACAGCTAGTTCGGTAAGCTTATGGTAATAATACGAAACCTGCGGCCAGCCAAAAATTCGTGAAATTTTGCCAATCAGAAGATTATAGCCAAGGCTTCCTTGTCAATTGGACCATGTCGTCTTTCATGTGCGTGCATTACTGTAGAACGATAATCACCCCATATACGTAGGGAACCATCATTTTTTAAACAATTCTTAATGGTGCGTCCCATTCCGAATATCTGATGGTACTCCTTCATCCACTAACCGATAACATACTTCTTCGAGTTGCTTCTGTAAAGGAAACTAAACGGGACGACAAACGAAAGAAATGGGTTGGAACTAGTTCGTTCCCTAAAGGTTTGGTTCTCTACCGGCGACTACTATAAGCTCGCACTGCGCTTCTTTATCGCCAAGAACAGCACGATCGTTCAACACACCTTTTACTTTCAGTTTTACATTGATAGAGTTAAGACGCGAAGGCGACGACAACGATTAATTATACAAACAATGTTTCCTATGATATTATCGTCCTCGTTGCTCCAGAACCCACTTCCATAGAAAGTTTGGCGCCATCAACGGCCACTATCATCGGCGGATGGTAATTATCAGCAAAAGTAGACGCCCATAATTTTCTCAGCTGGAGCCGCGTCCTGGGTGCTAGTGCCCGCTGGGCCCTCCTCACTCGTCAGGTACACCTTGCCGGTCTTCTTATTTCACGCCACCGCAATGTAACCAAAAACGCTTACAATAAAAGTATCTATCTCCCTCTAACGAACCAACACTCGCCCGGCTAATGCATCCGTGAACAGTGTAGACACTCGTTCAATTTAATTCTATCGGTGTCTCCAGGTCTAGTGACGTTAGACGGAGTTTGCTTCAGTTACGTAACTGAAGGAAACACTGGCACACAGATCAGGAAGCGTCGCTTGGTAGTTGAGATAGGTTTGTACTGTTGCCACATATGTAAGATCCTTTGTCTCTAATAAATCCTGTCGTAAGCGCTCATCTCGAATGCCCAGTACTAGACGATCCCGCTGTTGACCCTTTAAATCTAAATTCACGTAGCGCCCATCAAACTGACTGTAGGAACAAATTCCCGCACATTCTCATCCGGTAAATGTCGACATGAAATTCATCGCTTTCCATTATTTCATTAACATCCGATTCTAAAAATCTGTACAGCACTTGGATAGTATCACAGTATTGCACTATACTTAGTCTTACAGGTGCTGATAACGATGTCATTAATGCGTAAGTCTACTTGGCGCATTGTGATAAAAACAACGAACGTGTCCATTGTATCATGGTCACTGCGCTTACCCCATGGCGTCTAGCACCATTGTTCTTTTTAATCACGCCACTTATCAGTTTTAGGGTTTAAGTGTCCCGGAAATACTATATTAGCAATATTTGTCGACATTCCGCCGAAAAAGTATTAATTGTCCTCGTCGCCAATAAAATGACACAACCAGTTCGAGGTACGAAACAAAACTGTCTTTTATTTAACTACCTGAGTGTAAATAAGTATAATCAGTAAGTGGCTCTAAAAATAAAAATTAAATTATTATTACGGCTTCCAGCCGATTTGAAGCGCAAATCGACCCCACCCGTCAGAGGGTAGGGGAGGAGGCCGGCCTCCTCTGACAAGAAAACCGAAAGACGAGCTCAACTTTTCTTAAACACGTTTCGTAACATTAAACGGCATTGTGCACGTGCCGTCCCACTAGCGTGGGTAGAGGGACCGCTCCCCCTTTTCGGTCCCAAAAATAACCACGATAGGGTAATGTCCACTAAAATTCCGGTTTGCTTCTTCCCATCTGCGGGAAAGGAGGGGGGTCTGTCCCCCTATCGTCTACCTATAACCAGAAGACAAAAAGTCTTCCGTAATCAGTTGAACTGTTAGGGCTGGACAAGTGCCGCCAATCAGTAGTAGGTCCCTCCGGAAAAAAAAAGGGCAGTAAGTGTCAATCAAAGCAAATAAGTACAGTTCCCAAGAATACAAAGTAACTTGCCAAGATCCAATCAGACTCTCCTTTAAAGGTTTTAGCAGCCAACAAAAAATCCCACATCTTTTAAACTAACAGATTGATTTTGTGTTCAAACCAATTTTTTTTATTAGTATAGGAAGTGTGCAATTGGAGCCTTTTGATGACTGCCGATGCCTACAGACATCCACATTGTTGTCTTCCAGACTTCTTGTCCCTCAGAAAGGGTTGTGTGGATGTCTATGGTTCTTGGTTTACCATCAGGCAACTAACAGAATTTATTTATTAACAAAGTGAACCATTCATGACCTATGATCTGTTAAGGTATGGTAATTCTGGCCCATCTCGGCTGCAATGCAGCATGGAACTGTCTCTTACAAACAATTGATAAGAATGACAACTCACCAAAATTTACGTTCTTAATTATTCTCATACATCTATCGCTGACAGACAGATCCTCAACTTTTCTTCTAGAACAGTGGTATTTTATATAGGGAAAGCAACCAGTTCTCAATATCTGATAATTCGATGATCCAACTTTCCAATTAAAATTTGACATTCCAAATTGATCATCTTTTACACTGCTGTACTAAAACAAAAACTATTTTTACTATTGTTGTTACTCTTTTAATGAGATTGAAACAATTATTAGCTTCATACATGATAATCATTAAATATTTATGTCATTAAATATTTTGTTCAATAAAAATATATAGCAAATATTATTAAGAATATTGTTAAAAATTAAAATATGTTTTAAACAAACTGTTAATTACCTTTACAAAGTAAGATGTCCAAGGTGGTTCATTGCATTGCTTTATATAAGACGTAAGTACTTCAGAAGCTGATGGTTTAGATGAAAACATACGCTTTGGTATAAGCAGATCATTCGTGAGAAACATTAAGTAACTAGATTTAAACATGATAGCTATATTCACACTTAATCAGTTACATAAGTTAAAAATATATTTATCTTTTTGATAAGTTTTGTTCATTCACTTTGTAGCAACTACAAAACTCTCTTTTATATAATTGATAAACATAAAAGTGTATATATAATAAGTAAATAAATAATATATATACATATAC
>JAFELO010000633.1:188303-264812 GCA_017140195.1 Eumaeus atala | reverse complement strand
ATATCGCAGTCGGACATATAACTACGTTGCAACCTACACTAATAATATAAAGTTGAAGAATTTTTTTGTTTGTTTGAAAGCGCGAATCTCGGGAATACTGATTCGAATTGAACATTTTTTTGTGTTCACGCTACGACTAACATCATTAGAGATAGGCGAGTAAAATCGCGGAGCGTAGCGGCGCGTAAACTATTTTTATTTTATTTATATATTTGACAATTCTTATATACCATTAAGACAGTCAACAAATTCGTTAATATAAAATAATTGTATAAAGGTGCCTATTCCATAGAGGGATTTAATAGTTAAATTAAAATTTTAATTTTCACTATCTAAGAAATAAGTATTGATTTCCTTTTCGGGACAATAATGGGTTGTGACATATACAAGTGGAAGGTCCAAGATCCAACTATTAATATTGTACCTAAACAAAACAAACAAATTAATTCTTCTGCTCTATTATATTAGTGTAGATAGATAACAATAATTATGGTAATTTTTATCTGCAAGAACTAAACCTAACTTCTTTCACTCCCATATAGTCATTGGTGGGTGGATAGTGGAAAAAAAATAGTACATAATCTTCAATATGTTTAAAAATGTGAAATGATCTTCCAAAAAAAACAAGGTCCGTGTTTTTAGCCAATATGCATACCAAATTTCATCATAATTGATTAAACGATTTAGTCGTGACGTTACACGATTATTGTATCAATATATTGTGTTTGCTTTGTAATATTAAAACGTTGTGCACAGTAAATAATATTTCATTATATTATTATGACAGGCATACAGACAAACATTCGCATTTATAACATTAGTGGAAGTATGAAGCTATAAGATATCTTGGTCTGTTTATACCTTGTTATCCAGTAATAGTTTGACAATTTCCAAGGAGCTTTCAGACACCGACGCGTCGCATACCATCTGCAGCGCCGTATAGCCTATCGCATCCACAGCGTCTATGTCACCCTGAAATTATCAACGTTTAATTAACTAGTTTACTAGAATTTTTCACAGTTAATTAGTAATTGTGAATATTGAGAATTATTGAAATGAATTGCAATTTCTCATTTCTGTGATGGTAATATTGACTGATTATGTCCTTTATTTTGGACATTATCAACTAAAACATAATGATTATTTCGAGACTAGCTTAAGCCTCTATACGGTTTTTTGGAAGTCACTAAATATTTTGTATGTATGCAGTAGTTACCGGACGGGCAGCGTTCAGCAGCTCCCACACTAGAGGCAGGCGGCCCGCGAGTGCGGCCAGATGCAGCGGCGTGCGACCACGTGAGTCGCGCGTGTCGAGCGCCGCGCCGGCCTGCAGCAGTGTGCGCACGCACGCCCTGTCGCCGTACAGAGCCGCCAGGTGTAGCGCGCTTTGTGTCTCTTCACAAATATATCAAACAATATTATATGGGATGGTAAATTTAACAATATACGGGATAAATCGCGATTGAAACCAATTTATCTTCAATATAAATCATTGATTTAAATTTTAATCACATGTTTTTAATTTTGAAGTCAAAGAAATCAACATATAATCAAATAATTATATATATAAAGAGATTTTTCTTTTAGATTCTGAGAAATAAGAAACATTATTTTGATACTTAAACAAGAAAAAACTAATTTGCCAGCATTTTTACCTCACAGTTCAGTATTATTTGTACTTGTAAAAAAAATACGACTGACTTTTACGCTTTACCATCGTAAGTGTAATGCCAGTGCTCTAGCCAAATTCACAAGTTGCTGATCTTGATGGTGGGCTCAAAATGATGGAATGATCGTTGTGGTAGAATTAAAATCGATTTCTTTCATTGATGTTATAAGTCACTGTAAATTTCGTCATACCATTATTGCAGGCGTCCAAGTCACAAGCGACATCGTTGCTTTTAATCGCCGCAAGGAGAGGTTCCAGGCACGTTTGACCGATGACCGCGCAATGGACCGCGTTATTTCCTTCAATGTCTTGGAGCATGGGGTCACAACCTAAAGAAAACAATATCATTATTACAATTAGTAATTGCTCAGAGAATACTATATGAACTATATAAAAAAAAACCATTCAATGTCGAATACAATTTAGCTATATATGTTTATAAGTGTTTACTTCTGTAAATAAAAACTAAATATCGTAAGTCATAATATGTTATCATTGTCACTACGAAAAGTGATCATTTTATGTTACGTGAGTTCATGAATTGTTTGCGTACCGTAGCCTATGTATAGTTTTATTTAATTGTTTCAATGTACTTCTAATACATATTATATAAAAATATTAGCTTTATTCTCCATACAATATAGCTTTGTTCTACATATATAATATATTTACAATATTCTCCATACCATCTTTAACTAAATCTTAAATTCTTTCATTCGATGAATTAAAAAAATGATGGGGTTTTTTCTTCTCGTATTAATAATATGAAGATGACCATAAATCTTTCCCGCTTCGCTCACTTAACTGCGGACATGTCCTCTAAAAGGCTTCAGGAAAGTGAAGCAGACTGTACTTAAGACTTCATTTGACTTTTTTTATTGAATGACAAATGAATATTGCGAAGGACAAGCCTATCAACATCGAGGTCCCGTGAGCCATCAAAAAGGAGTATATAATATGATGGCTCATTGGAGGGGAGGACGAAAGGGGGACAACGCATTTGCGTAACAATTGTGCGGACGTTTATGGTCGCCGGAAGTCATCTAAGGGTTCCGACAGATCGTTTGTCCCCCTATAAACGATACAAATTGTTTAATTTCTTAAGTAGAGGCGGACTTAACGCACTCGTGCTGGAAATAATAAACGAGACGAGTGAGCTAAATGGCCAATACTGCACGACGACGTTAGCGCAATCGTTGTACTCGTGCGCTAATTATTCGCCGTGCAATAATGTGCCATTTAACTCACCCGCATCGTGTATATAAACAAGAACAATGCGACTAAACCTACCTTTGGACACAAGAAACGATACCAATCTACTGGAGTCATTAATGACAGCCACATGAAGAATTGTTTGCATCTGATTGTTCCCCAAATTGAGCAACCTGGTCATTTTCATACTGTGCACGAGTTTCACGATGTACTCCAAGCTGGGCTGGTTGCTACACAGAGTCATGTGTAAGAACCTACAAACAGTTTATTATATTGAGTACTAGCTGTTGGGACTCCAACCGCGTGAACTAGACACAGAACCACGCCGCGAGCAATAGTTAGTATTTCTACAGCTTATTTGTTATTCTGATATATATCCATTCAAACATCCAAACTTTCCCGCTTATAATATTAGTAAGACAAGATTTTCCAAGATGTTCCATTTAATCACATTAATATTGCTACTTAAACAACAAACGCGGCATTTTCATCAAGACTTTGTTTTCATCTATATGGTATTACAATGATTTAAAATGTACAACGAATGGCCTATATTTCCTGGAGAGCCCCTCGCTCTAGCCCTACTTATGTAAATGCGAAAGTTTGTATGGCCCATTGATTGGTTTTCTTCTGCGGCGTAACGGTGCGGGTGTCGCCTGTTAAGACCGTTAGCCGTGTGGGGTCCTGGGTTCGGTCTGCAGGTCGGGCAACTATTATAAAAACTGAATGTCAGCTTCGAAACGCTTCATTCCCCACATTGTTGTCATACCACGCGTCTTAAATAGCTTCTTATTGAATATGTAAACTCATATAAGCGGAGTCGGCCTTGCACAGTTGGTTAAGTCTTAAGTATTGGGACGATTAAATACTTTCGTTGATGGCAGCGGATTTTTAACCAAATCTATACTAATCGATAATAAGTGTAGTTGAAAAGTTTGTTTATTTGAATGCGCTAATCTCAGGAACTACTGCCCCAAAGTGAAACATTATTTTTGTGTTGAATAGTTCTTTTATCGAGAAAGGCTATAGGCAATATAACATGACGCCGCGACTAATAGAACCGGAGTTACGCGGGTGAGACCGCGGGGTGATGTTAGTTAATCATCACCATATACCATTAACAAACGAAAGGTTAAAATAAATTTGTACTGTGCGAAGGTGTTGTCAAGACTCTTCGCAACCGGCCAGTTTGAATAGAGTAATTATATGGAGGAAGTACGACAAATATGTAAGGATGACGTTTGTCAATCGGTCCTCTCTGCATACTGCATAAGGGAACCGGCGTGAAGGTGTGTATCCTTCGGGAAAAGGGGTGTATCCCTCCTGTCCCTCTAAACTGGAAGGCACCAAAGTCTTCGCTACTCCGACGACATGTCAAGGCGCATAAATGCGATAGCATCTGGAGCCTCGAAAAAATAAAAGAGAAAAGAGGAGAGATTTGTGTGTAATATATGTAGATGTTACTCACGTGTCGCCGTTGGAGAGTCGCATGTCAAACAGCCTCTCTAGTTTAGCCCTCACTAACTGCTTCTTGAAGCCGCTCTTGTTCCTTATAATCTCGCATATTTCCTTAACCAGCTGGGGTGTGAGGAAATCGTTAGGATCGTTAGGAAGGAAGTCATCGGACTACAAATACACAATAACATTAACGCCGCTACAAGTATATTGTGCAGAAATAATAATTGTAACAGGTTGGGCTGGGCATAATTTCTGCATTGGGGCCGAATTGGGCAGGTGAATTAGTGGTCCCCACCATGGTTCAAGCCTTGTCGTGGCGGTGGGGCTCGGTAGCCTGGGGTGAACCTAAGCGAAGCTAATTGAACCGAGGGGGATCTTTGCACCCCTCTTATAAGAAGCGGTGGCTAAAGATCAGGAGGAGGAATAGCTTTCTCTCGAAGTAATCGAATCGAGTCTCGAAGTAAGAGTACCCCTCTTATAAGAAGAGGGGAACTAAGAGCAACAGGAGGTGGCACTGTTGCGTAAGGTGCAAGCGGCGAGGATGGGAACCTCACCCTATTGCACTGTCCAAAAGTCTGTGGGGTTGTCCTGTAGTGCTGGGCATCCCCATATGTGGAGGTGGAGTTGGGCCCTTAGGGGGCTGACTAGCAGTCGAGGTGCCCTGATGATTGTTGTTCCGGGGCACCCCACCGAGGGCGGCACTGATGGCACTCGCGGTGGTTTTTGTGTTTATTTGGCACTATCATGTGCCGCGAGTTCCACACACCACTGGGCCCCACCCAAGGCCGGTGAATATGCGTAAATGCATTTCCCCGCGTCAACAAAGAAAAAGGCGTATTAGAGGTATCTCTCCCTTACTTAATGTAGGAGTGAAGTGTATATGATGTAGTGTTCCGTCCAGTTTGTGAGGTTCCGATGCATGCCCACTGTAGGGGACCCACGAATGAGTACACAATGTGTGTCTTTTGGTTGTGCGCATGTATATGGGTACCGATATTCATCAAAAGAGACTAACTGGAGAAGTTTCAGATACTTTTTTTCGTATCATGCAATTAATTTTGTAAAATGGCACACAAAACATGACACGAAATAATAAAAGAATGTTTGTTGAAATTAACAAAAGATGTCATTGGACAGACGTTACTAATGAATCAATATAATGCATTAAAAGTTTTTTTTTTATTACAACCAGTATGATCTTTAAAGTATAAATGGTACTCACCTTTTTAACTTCGGTCCCGTCTTCAGCCTTGTAATAAGCAGTGTACTCACAACTGCCTTTTGTCTCATGTTCCGGCTTTGTCTCTTTTATTTCTTCGTCCTCTTTTGTTGGTGTTTTTTTTCTGATATTTGGCTGTAATCAAATATATAAAACTAGTTTTAATATAATAAATAATAATAGTAATTGATCGAAGATGAATGGATTCCAAAAATAGTATTCAAATTGAGCAATACTAGATTATTTTACTAGATCTATATATTATATAATCATCAATGTATGTTTGTCTATCATTTATAGACTCTGAAATGCTAAGAGATAAAGGATTTATATCGTTAGCACTCTGTTCATAATTTTCCTAAGGTTTCAGGAGAATTAAGAACACGTAATAGTTAGTACCAACACAATAAAAACATGAGTGGTTTTTAAGTATGAAAAAGACAAAAGAAGTGGGAAGATGTAAAAAAAACAAATTATGTAATTTCAAAACGTTCATATTTTACTGGGTTCGGCAATATTCCATGTCTATATCATTTGTTACGTCATTGAGTTCCTATTTACACTTTATATGAACTTACCTTTGCTCTTCCAGAATCTCCGACTAATGAATTCTTTATACATTTCACTGTTTCTGCAAGCTGCAAAATAAAATGATCTAAAGCCATTAACTACGCTCGTTACATTAATGAGAGGCGCTGAAAAGTCAACTAAATGCAGACAGCGTTTTAAGCGTAATTCCGTCACGCGCACACTTTTTGGAATCATTTTTGGACCGATACAACTTAGGGATTAGGAAAAAAAAGAACTTATTCATATCAAAAAGGCGGGCAACGCATCTGCGAAACCTCGGACGCTGCGGCTGTCTCTGGGCTTTGGTGTTACTACCAGATGACAAGGCTCGTTTGTCCTCTGTGGTATGAAAAAAATGTGACTATCAGGGTTCGGACGGTCCCGGGACGTGAGAAAAGCACACGGAGAAATTTACTGGAAGGGAGTATTAATTTCTGCCGAAATGTATTATCTAAGTAGCAAGTGTTTGCTAAAAAATTATCACCAGATAGACAAAAAGACGTGTAGGCCAGTTCGGCTATGGCCTAATATTTTGTATGTGATTAAGCGTTAAAAAAATAATATCCGCATGCCGTACGAAATCTGTAGACAAAAGTTACTTACATCACTGTTGAAACTACTGAAGTAATCTGAAAAGTCAAATATACACGTTATCTATGACTGAAGAATAACAAGTGCTGTTGAACAAATAGGAGGTGCTGTCATATTCTAGCCGAACCAGGGCGGCACGACCGGAGAGGACCGCCTCAAAAGTGAAGGCTATGCCATCGGGTATCGTGTGGTCTGTGAGTAGACGGTGGCCCGTTGGAGGGGAGGACGAAAGAAGGACAACGCATCCGCATAAAATTATTGTGATATCTATTGCCGTCGGTAGTCGTCACAATGCTCCGAATGCTCCTTGGCCCGCCTAGACTATAAAAAACGGAACATTCTACGGAAGTCTTTTCTCTCCATCCACGCAGCCGTAATGCTTTTTCGTGATAGAAAATAACCTTTACTTCAAAACTAAAAGGTATCAATTTTTATTAAAATTAGGAATTCATTATTTTAAATATATTGATTGTGTAATTTGGGACAATAGCTGAATCGTCACACCACATCACATGATAGACTATCATGATTGTACCTAAAAGGTGACAAATAACTAAAATAATTACTTACAGACCAGATGTACTAGACGTACCAGAAATACATTTAAAAGAGTAAGCTTTTTTTCCGGACCTACTAGGCGCCTCAGAAGGTGTTCAAAGCGGGGACCGGAACCGCTTACCCTTAAAGGGGTACTTGATTGAGTATTTCATAGACTTTTTTCAAATAGCCTATCAATCCGATAATTAAATCGTTGACTTAGGCTAACTAAATCGATAGAGTTAATTCGGATAAGCACTAACCGAATCCGAAAACCCCTTTTTTATAGAATAGGGGGGCAAACGAGAAATCGGAGCCTTTTTACGACTACCGACGCTTATGAACTACAACATAATTACAATGCATATGCGCTGCCCTCCTCCCTCCCTCAATGGGCTACCGGCTACTCGCAAACCGTAGGAAACGCGACACTGAAGATGTCACTTTACGGCGGTATTATGTGCGCGAGAGGTACCTCCCCAGTCGTGCAGTTTATGTACATAAAATATTTTGTTGAAGTGGAAAAAAATCATGCGCGCAAAAGAGATAAACATAAGGTAACCCCATCATGGTAAGTGCCTAAATGTTGACCGCTTATAATTGGTTAAGGACATCAGAAGTAGTTAACCTTATTCAAAAGTTTCTACATCGAAAGAGTGACACTGTCAATAAGTTAAAAGTTCAAATTATGAAATATGCCCGCGGGCATGTATAGCATTCCCCTCTTTATAAAATATATATTTACACAAAATGGTATATCAAAAAACATAATTTACCATGGATATCTATATCCAACATCATCTTCGTCTCTTCTAGTGTTATGTTTTGACTCGGCTCAAGTAATAGAGCATTTTTCTCGTCTAGTGTTGTGTTTTGACTCGGCTCAAGTAATCGAGCAATTTCTGAAGAGTTGAAGTGTAGCACGGGTGGTTCATTCATCTTTGGTTGGGCGAGCATGGAGGAAAACGAGGGCTGGGCGGGCGCAGCGAACTCTGTGCCCAAATCGTATAGCATCGCGTCGCCTATCAAATTATCAGTTAGTGGACTTTCGTGAGACAATCCCGGAATCTATAAAAATACAGTCTTGTAATAGTCTGACCATAAATACTGTTACAATTAAAAATAATAAAATATTACATTTGAATTTGGAATATGTTATTCTTTGTGTTTTCTCATCTTGGCGCCAATACGCTGTACAACATTTTGCGATGTTAAAATGTAGTGGAGCGAGAAAGAGAACAGAATCGCTGTGATTGCATTACACAAATTAGGTATGTGTATGCGCCCACATCCGCATGACAACAATCCAGATGTCTATGGGCGTCGGTAGGCGTCAATATTCTCCCGACTCTTCGTTTACCCTACTAAACTATATATATTTTTTTTTAATATTACCTTTATTCCAACTGTCGGGATATCTTGCATCAATTCAAGATCTTCCTGTGGCGTAGTTTCCTGTAAATAAACGTACAGATTATTAGAATGTTTGAATACTGCTACACACATGAAAAGATACAAAATTAAAAAGGATTTATATGCGTTTAGAAAATATTTTTAAATGTTCAACGCTCGGCAATTTAAAATGTGGACAAGTATAGGGAGTTCGTACCGGCCGGTGCAGCGACAGGTACTGAATGTGTCTACACCATTTGATTTCGACAGATTATAAATATTGATTTTACTTTTGTTTTGACAATAAAATCGTTTAAATTGTTTTGAAGATAAAAATTAACACGTACGAACTTATAGATAAATATGAAATATCCCAAATAAAACA
Source organism: Eumaeus atala (assembly GCA_017140195.1). NCBI lineage: Eukaryota > Metazoa > Arthropoda > Insecta > Lepidoptera > Lycaenidae > Eumaeus > Eumaeus atala. The sequence goes on along the minus strand of JAFELO010000633.1, from coordinate 255,779 downwards.
TCCACAATTTCTTCGTATATTTAGATATGGAAAAAACAATACTTACATTAATTAACGAAATCGTCACTGGCAAGTCACTCATACTCCTTAGTGAACCTTAAAAAGATATTGTATGTCAATAATGATAAACAATAGTCATCAACAGGTTACAACTATTCGTTGGTCCCCTTACTGTAAAAATGGCGAATACAACTAAAATCCGACCTCCACAAAATCACCCTCGATCGTTCTGTTGCCACTCTACTAAAAGGAATACTTATCCTATTCTAGATTGTAATGTATATATACGGCAAATTACGGGTTCAGTAGCTTTTGTGTGTAAGTATATTTCTTATTCTTTGGTTGGTCTGTTTGGTTGGTTGTTTCATGGCGGAAGACGAAAGCAACACCGTAGGCACTCCGGGGGTTTTCAGTGGATACTAGACATGTGGTCAGGTCCCGCGAGTTCCACACACCACCGTATTCCCACCCACTAGCGGTGAGGAGCGTAAGTGCATTTCCCCACTTTACAAAAACCTACATTTACCCAATGGATAAGTCTAGATTATCATTCTGTCACCGACACGTCATTATTTAAATTCAAAGCTACAAATGACATAATACTTACTCGAATTACTCTCCAAAGACGAGAATGAGTTAGCTTTCCGTTTCTTGCTCTGTTTGTGAATCGGATGAGCCCTGTACGTGAAGGATTTCGGTTCGCTCGTCCGCCCGTCACTAGGCCGCACCAATTCGATATACACCGTAACGTCGGACTTGATCTGGGTATCTTTGTACGGTGGAGTACTGAAATAAGTTTGGTAAAAACAAGGACATTTTTTAATATTCGAATCCATACTGATATTGTCAGGCTGAAGAGTGTTTGGTTGAAGCGCTAATATCAGGATGGACCAGTAGGGTCCACTTTCTTATATAACATAAGGGGAAAGTAATTATGCAACGCTTTCCTGTTCCTAAGAGAGAGACACCTCTTTTTGTAGCACTGAGGAGCAAACGAGAAAACATATTGACGACTACCCACACTCGCAGACATCTGCACAATTGACATGTTGCCCTCTTTACCTCCGCCACTATAATGAACCACAGGTTACTCACAAGCCGCACGAAACGCGACAGCATAGCCGTCACTTTACGGCGGTGCCATGTGAGCGAGAGGTACCACTACATGCCCGTCCGGTTATGCAGCAATACTGAAATGGAACCCTAATTTTTTCAGTCTACTCGTCACCACGGTCGAAACGCCGAGTTTACGTAAATACTGAGATTGAAATAGTGCCCGATCAAGTCCCATTTACAGTATAAGAGCCGTGGTTTCGTCGTCATTTCATACGTGTCCAGCTGTGGACGTGTCCAGCTGTGGATGTGTCCAGCTGTGGACGTGTCGTCTCCTGGCTGGTGATGTTTATAATCACTTCCGCGTTAATGAAATGGACAACTTACTGGAACACAATAGCGTACTGGTGGTGCACGTCAGTCTGTAGGAAAGCTCCTTTGGCCGACCAAGTGCGATGGCCGTTATCATCCAGCTCAAAAAAACGTATCATTATGTTAGCTGAAAGTGATTTATTTAGATTAGCCGTAATAGTATAAGTAATAATTATAGTACCATGCTGAGTTGGGCCACCAGACCGAGGAGGTACCACTCACACACATGATACAGTAAAGTGTCCGATTTCCCATTGGCGGGGAGGTGGGAAGGACGTTTATCCATTTATATGGCTATGGGCGTCTGATGTCATAAAAACACTCGCACTGCTCGTTTCCCCTGCAGAGCCGGCGAGCAAACCCCATATTCGCTCCGTATACCGAGAGGTGGGTAGGAGCATGGGTGGAGGTGGGTAAGTGCTCGTTTCCCCTTTATACTATAAAAATATATTACGTCCCTTGCCTGCCTCATTGCCCTGTGGTATGCATATTAGACCATAGTCGTGGGGTCCCAGATTGGAGTCCAGGCTCTGAATTACGACTATACGTGTTTTGTAGCATGACGCCGCAGTCACAGACAGATGTGTTGGCCACATTACATATGCAATAACTAATATGGCCTTTAATCTAAAGCTTTCGTCACTTATAGATCTCAGCGGGAGTGGAGCTATCTGCATCATATGCCACTCAGTAGTTACACCCGTCTAATACTAGGCTTTCCTCTGAGCGTTAATGTCCACGAAAAGTATAGGGGTAGGCAGAGTGAAGCGAGTATCACATATCACAATCCTTAACTCTTTCTCTCTCTGTCTCTCTCCACCGCCTTCGGAAAATATAAAAGCAAACTAAATCAACTTACTCTTCTTCACTTTTTCTACCAGTAAAAATACATCGTCCCCACCGCAAGCGCGTCCGTCACTGCGACTCATGCGGCAGATCTTTAAATCGTTGGTAGCAGCACTTTCTAAAAAAAATATATTTTTTAATTGCTCAAACCATACAAGACGCCTTGCTTTCCAGTTATATCGGCTCAGGTACATGAGAGGTACCTTTTGTTCACATAATCCATGCGTAGAATGGTAGCTATGCTGTCGCTTTGTACAGTATGAAAGTCTGGTGAGAGTAGCATCAGCATAACCGTGGGGATGTTAACTGCTTCTCATACTCGTTTACACCACTATGCTATAGAACACAATAGTCTTAACATATGTTTATTACTATTAAGATATCAATAAATAAAATATTCTATGGCATTTCTAGTTGAAATTCCAAGCACAACATCGCCAGTGTCTGCTTAAGGAATCATCGGTTTGTTTATGGATTGATATCCTAAAACAAAGAGATTATTCGATGACGAGTCACCTTTATAAGTTCACTACTAGACATAGATATAAATAGGTACGCTACTGCACGGTGATAACCTTCCCATCTTGGTGATGACTCACCGTACGGGTACATCTACCGGATACATCCGACGCCACCAGCCCACTGACGCTTCCACATTGATACGTGCAAAAATAAATATTAGCTACAGGTAGTGCCGGGCTGTATTGCAGCCGCACCCGCCGACCGGGGTGACTCTCACCCATGTGCTATCGCCGAGAACCAACGGCTATACTGTCGCATTTCTTTGTGTTTGGTGCCCACTGGACGCAAGTACAACACGTCTGTAAGAATATTGCGACTGCTCTTTTCTTTATAGAGTAGGGGGGCAAACGAGAAATCGGAGCCTTTGAACGACTACCGATGCCCATGAACATCCACATAATTACTATGCCGTTGCGTTGCCCTCCTTCCGTCCCCCACTACCCCATTGGGCCACCGGTTACTCACAAACCGCACGAAACGCGACAGTGAAGATGTCACATTAATACGGCGGTATTATGTGAGCAAGAGGTACCTCCCCGCTCGTGTCGACCCAATTCCGTTGCATAGTAGGATGTAGTGTCATGCACTATGCATGGCACTACTTCCTTCTATGCAGCATTCTACCTCTTCCTCTTTCCAGTACAACTATAAGTAGTACACTCACTTAGATTATGTATGGGTTTGGAGTACACGGGATTGCATATTTCCTTTTTAGTGACCAAATCGTGTGCCGTGAACTTCAAGCGGACTATATTCAAATTGATCTCGCGCGCTTCACTTTCGCACTTGACGCGCAGCTGCAAAATGAATAGATATAAAAATTCATACCACATCCGCTGCAGAAGTACATATTACGCCCTTGATAATGCTGGGCTGGCTGACGAATGCTTCGCGCGATATTTTTGTCACGACTGTCGTAACTCGTACAACACAATGTTTTGCGAACACGAGTGACTAAGTCATTAATAGTTATCGCTTCCTGTGAAATTGCTGTTTTAAAAGGAACCAATTCTATTTAAACACTTTAATGATTTATAATATGTTAGTTTAACATTCATTAGCATTCATATTTAATAGTTTACCATTAATGTCTGAGATATGTGTTAGATAATTAAATATCTCGTTGTGCAATATTGTACAGAAAGTTAGTAAAAAAATTAATCTTCCTAGTGGCCTAACTAGACTTAGATAGAAAAGTACATAGGCTTGGCTATGGGAATGGTTGTATGAAAGCTGGTAGTCCGCCAACGCCGATATCTTCCAACTGTGGAGTTGAGGACAGTGGAACACACACTTGCAGAATGTCCAACGTGGGCAGAACAGAGGATGCTTCTGCGTGTAGAAATCGGCCGAATTTGACACTATTGTCCGACGTCGGGTCCATGATAGACAGAGGGACATGGAGTGCAATGAACCGTTTCTGCGAATCAGTTTTGACTAGAAAAAGGGGGGCAGTACAAGAAAGGGAAAGAGTCAGAGAAGAGTCCTCTGGTCTAGCCACAACAAGACGCGGTCGGGCGGTACCTGAGCGTCAGCAATGTGGGGAGCGCCCGACGATGGACACAGGAAATCCCAGTCTTGCGTGAAGAAGTCCCTGGTTGAGCATGCCATTGTTGGGGTATTATAACTTAAATAGTGCTGTTACCAGGTGAAGTGCTTACGACTGTAAACTCCCGCTGGCGGAAGTGCGGTAGGATGCATTTAGGCTCGTCTATCGTCACTAAGCAGCACGTCGAAGCATCCCGGTTTTTTAGTCTATGTGAGTCGGACACTACCTGCCCGTGGCTTTCAAAGTATGCGTGGGAAACAGCCTCCCACATAACACCGTTGTCACCGGTGCTTATGCTATCGTATTTCGCGGTGTTTCTGATCATTGTGATTGAGTACTGTATGAAGGTGTCACGAGTATTCGCTACCGGCGTGTGTGTACGAATTGAGTTATAAATGAGGCGGAAGCAAGGCAGGTGTGTAACGATGATCGTGATATGTGGCACTCCGTTCTCTCTGGGTACTGGCGTGAATATATGCTGTTGTTGTTATGAGCAGCCGATCCTCCATTGGGAGGTGGGATGAAGGAGGGCTATACAACTGCATAACTATTAACCATGCGTATGTTAATAGCTATCGGCAGCCAGTACATTTACTCGTTTGTCCCTCTATGCTATGGAAATACACTTGACAATTTAAGTCACGGTTTTTTTTACCGCACAAATCCCGACCAGCAATTGAACCCTGAGAAGATGTTATAAATAATCTGTTTATCACATATATTCGAAAAGAGGCAGTATGATCCTCGAAAACAGGGATCAAAAAGGGCAATAGCTCTTTGGTCCCTAAGGGGCAAATTTTTTTCAATTTGGAATGTGGATAAAAATCGTAAGTGAAAGTTCCAATAAACAAAGAGATGAAATTATTTTATTTGGAAAACTTACAGCTTTACATTTCACAACAACTCAAAAAAACCAATATATTTGAGTTTTTATACTACTAACTTACGCTGTGATGAAGAGAAGCCCAATACAGCTTCGTCGGTTTGCTGAGAGGTCCTCTGACGACGACACTAGGCTTGGGGTCGAAAAGTGTGTCCGACACTCCACTTTCCCTCATCTACCCCGATATGAAAATGTTTTAAACATTATCATGGTCACAGAGACCGCGGGGTCCCTCATCCCTCGACTCTGACATCGAGGGCACTGTAGCTAAACTGCCCTCGACGCACTCATGGAGAGGATCATGACAGGGGTCCCGTACCCTCCTTCACCCTCAGACGGGTGAAAGAAACACAAAATGAGCGACTTACAAAACACAAGACAAACGGTTTCATGCTTAACTGTCATCTAAAGTATCCGTGTTTGTTCATATAAACATATTTTTCAGATACGTCAACCTCACGCGCACATTTTAAGACCTTTTTACAAGATTGACACGTATGACAATTGGGCATATTTTGTATGGGCGGTTTTGAGACACTGACTATGTATCTTGGTAATTTGTATTGATATAAGTGAATGTAATGAAAGGACTATTCCTCCATTTGTCACATAGAGGGTGATAAAAATTATGTTCACCTCGGGAGTAGCACTATATTTTAAGCTGGAGTGACACGAAGGCCAAGAGTTCTCGATCAAAGAACCCTCTCGTCTTCAAAATGGCGGTTTGCTTCCTTAGCAGAGAATCTAATATTGCCGGCACATCCGTGTGGAGCAATAATTTCGCCTGATAAGTAGGCAGTTCGTCGAAATTCCACTATTGTCGGCTCAAGTTTTAATTACTTTTATCACTCTTGACAAGGAAAGGTAACCTGAACCACGAAACAAGACCCGAACTTATAAGCTATGTAAGAAATACGACATCAGAAATGTTCAGCATTTAATACGTAGTACCATGTTGCATTGCAGCCAAAACAGGGCACCACGACCGAGTAGGTATGTCTCGCTCAAATGACACGAGTAAACAGGCCAAGTGAGAGCTCTGCTGTCATATTTATTACGGTTTGTCAGGTGACACAAAGGAGGAAGTCTCTGTATAGCGATGGTATTTTTTTCAATTATATGGGCGTCGGTAGTCGCCGACAGGCTCAGACTGCTTGTTTTCCCTCTAATACCTTAGAAACACTTACTTAGCGGCACTGAATCTTTGCCAAACTCAAAACATGCGATAACATGTTTTTAAGGGTGTCTAACTTTGTTCTTATCGTGTAGGTGGGTAGAAAAAATGTTTACGTTAATCTCAAGAGAATAATTCACTCATTTGAAGTGCATTTTGTTCTGTGTTTTTAAGTTTAGTTAAATCGTGTCATTTATTCGACAAAATCGAAGTTTTTGATTGTGCTCTGAAAATTTTAAGTTTTTATTTGATAAATACTTTTGTTGTTATAGTGGTCAACAAGCACCTAAAAGCCCTATAGGATCCATAAAAATACCTTTGTCACCAAGTCAGAGAGCACAAGCAGTGGCATTATTCGAACAAGGTTTGACTCATCGTGAAGTGGCTATTGTCCTAAATGTGCCGCATTCTTCGATGCAATCCATCGATCGAAAAAATCCAGCTCGTAGCCCATAAAATCCAATAGGGCACGTATGGCATAGGCTGAAACGAGCAATAAAGTCATCATCGAACCCACCACAAACACTTAACCAGCTGCGAGATGCTGCACTGACTGCCTGGCGCGACTTATCACAAATTGATATCAAGAACGTCATCCAAAGCATGCCAGACCTAGTAGGGACGGTCATAAGGGCCAGAGGAGGCAACACACGCTATTAAAAATGACAGAAAGCGACAAAATCAGTCAATTTTAAATTCGTAGCGGTTTAACTCTAGTGTAAAATTTTGTGTAAAAGTTTTTTTTGCATAAACTTCACCATCAACTCAAACAGGTGATCAGGAACGTAAACTGGATAGACTCCGATCACATTTAGCCAAAATTTGTGGAGCTTAGCAAAAAATAAAGGAAGTTGTCATACGTTTTGTACTTGGCCAAGTTTCCGTGCCGGTGAGTTTATATATATAATCGACCTGCGTTTCCCCGACAAATGCGACGCGATTCTCCAACACCACAACTTTCGGGTCATAATTTTGACACAAGTTCCACACCAAATAGGTCACACTATCTCCAGTAAGCAAATAGAATAGTGAAATCGGCCGTTAGACGGATAAGAGAGTTACGAAGCCAAACAGCTGCGAACTGCAGTTTCAGTCAGTGTTAGAAACCATTCATATTGTTTTCGTATGTAATGATTTGTCATGAACAGTAAGTACCCTGGAGTCGAGGTTGTATTGCATTTGATAACAGCAAAGTGCTATAATAAGTAAATTTTTGGGTTCAGTAGGGGTTCACTTTTTTGCCATTGCCAAATGTTATGTTTCCACCATAGTTTCGTCATGGCAGTCTATTCGCCTGTATTTCGTTTGAACAAAATCGATTTGGCAATTAATTTAACAGATGTGCGACTTTTTGAGATTGTTATTGTTATAATTCTTTTGGTGTGTTAGGGAACATGATGCGTAAATTTTTGAAATGCGCGCGCTCATCATCACGAAAAACTGACACTCTGTATTAGCTATAATCAACATTTTAGTTTTTCAAAATTAGGTTACCATACTACGTCATAATAAAACTTTCAATGTATTAAATAGCAATATCAGTGTCAAACGTAGAATAAGGCGAAAACGTCGACGTTATAACCCATAGACGATTAGAATGCTGGGCGAAAATTGTCTGGCAAACCATCGGTCACAATGCGCTTACATGTGATGCCGAGCTCGAAATATTTTTTAGAATCGTACAGTTTCGTGGCCCGTCAACATTATCTAATTGCGCAAAGATTTTCTACTATAATCTATCATTAAATTAAATTCATTATGCCCTCCTGTTCAATAAAGTGGTGTGAAATAATAGCAAAAAGTCTAACATCAAAGATGATGGCATCATATTAAAAGGTAAGCTAATTTTAAGTGCATACATTTCTGAAAATAATTTATTTAGAGCTCAACTCACACTTGAAACAATGACAGTCGTTCTTCATTCCTTCCCGTGCTTTCAAATGTAATTAATTATTGCTATTCTTGTCATTGACAATTGTGACATATAGGCAGTGCTGTATCACAAGATAGAACGTGATTTATGATTTATCGATAAACAGAAACACTAAAGAAACATGTAACTAAATGTATTTTATGTGGAAAAAAAATATGCTCGAATAAATTATAGTATTACAGGTTACTATTCATATGCAATAACATTAAATTATTGTTATCCGATTTAGTTTATTTGAAAAAATATTTTTTAGATTTTGTTGTTAGTACATATTTGAGTTCTAAAATACTTCTACAAACTAGTATTTCTGGCCTTTTTTTAATTATAGATGTATTGTAATCCCTATTCCGTATATGGGATAACGAGGCAAACCTACAGTCTTGTCTAAATGGGCAAGTGAAAAGCGAGAACGTTAATAGGAAGGAGAATATGAATTAAAAATAATATTGAAGAGGAAACGGAAAATTCCATAGTTCCTCCATTGCTGTGTTGGCACACCCTGCGGACCGGAGACACATGATCACGTTTTTTCAATCTAAAAATCTCTATCTCAATTTCATTTTTATTTTAATTTGTTGCACACATCATAACTATATTATATGTGTAATCAATGAACGGTTGAACTAGGGCCAGAACAAGTTATTTTTTAGTTGAAAAACGCAAGAATATTGAAGACGTTACAAATAGTAAATTGAGAAGTGAACCTTACGATTGACGTCATTAATGTAGGCATTCCAGAATAGATTTGAGTCAGAGAATACATCAGTGTAGTATAACCTAGTAAACACTCAAACTTCATACCATATACTATCGACAAGACAACCAAGGATCACCACACATATTTCCGGATACCATTGATTATGTTTTACACAAGTCCTCCGGCTGATGATGATGAGGATGATGGAAAACCGCAAATTGGTCTAAGAAAATTGGTCTAGCTAAATAATGCTGGTTATTAGCATTTCGCATAGGGATAGATAAACGCGAATCACGTGATATTATGTGAGGCACGTTTCCTTCAGACGCGGATCGCCGGCAGTCGGAGCTATTTGGTGACTACCAACGTCCATAGCCTTGCCACATAATTTTATGTGAATCTGTTGCCCTCTGTTCCCCTTCCCTCTTCGTTCGGCCATTGTAAACTTATAAATCACATGGACAGCGAAACTATCACTTGGTGGAGGTGTTGTTGTGAGCAAGAGGTACGCAGGACGTCGTAGGAGGGCAACGTATCGGCATAATAGTTATGCTCGATTACTGGTTTACCTCCCTGTACTATAAAATAGTTTTTGCCGATGCTAATCCTGTGTAAATCTGATCTTACCTATCTAATTGCAAATGACGAATTTAATCATGAAAATGGGGTCATCCTTAGAATTAGAGATAAGAAACTATATAGTCTATTCTAATAATATACCTTCTTAATCGTTCTAAAAGATGACTCTCAAAGTCTTACCAAATCTTGGCTCTGCGTTTTAAGTTACTCATGGTCAAAGGCTAACATGGTAAGTATATCGTATTTCTCTCTAATTCCATTTCTACAAAGATGTCAACAGCTGGCAACAAGCCACAAGCATTATGCAGGTAAACCTATATTCAATTATTAGTAGCGTAGTGATTTGTGGCACAGTGATTATTCATTATGGGACGCAGGACGATAGCTGTAAATAAAAAGCGCTTATGGCCTCACTTTTGACTACTATAATTCCATTGTGGAGGACCCGTAAAAAAAGACGTGTCTTTTAAGCTTGTAGAATGACAAAAGAACATTGAATTAGAAAATTACAAGATACATGACTTCATACTGATCTGTCATTCCAAATCATCCGTGATTGAACATATTCGTAACCATATTTTTTGTGCATAATTTTTATACAGCACAATTTTAGTAAATAACATTGTGGTGTACAGACTATATCAAAGGAATAAATAATTATATGATTATGTACGTATGTATATCTACTTAATTATATAATCTGTGGTCTCGAACGACGTATATAAAGCAGATCGTTAGTCCTTGAGCGAGATGCTTACATATTTGTCCTACATCTCCACATTCGTCATACCCTTCATACAAGCACGTCTGTTGCAAACATTTGTCACATCACCAGTGCCCGATCAATATGAGCATGGTTTCCTTCCGTGCCTACATCCTTTCACACTCACATTGCTGTATGCTGCTATATGCTATATAGTTTGTAGAAATAATGTTTTTGCTATTTAAACATTAAAAAAGAAAATATCTGTCATCTTTGACTGTTAGACTAAAGATGTGTTCGGTGTGGTTTGATGAAATGACGTTGTTTTCTATTTTTCCGTCGAGGTGGACGGAATGATTTGTTAAAATATTTTTCTCTTTTCCGCCCGGAAACCTATATTTTCCTGCCAGGATGCCACGAATGCGGAATGTCGGCGTTATTAAGTTGTATTAATTGATTTAATATAAAAGGGTGAATTCATGATTTCTTGCCGACGCCATGTTCCATATCTTATGTTTCAAAAAATCGTTAGAATAGCTTAGTTCTCTTAAGTGTGCATTTAATTTGATAGACCGTATCATTATTGTGTTAGTTTGAATAGTATGTGCCACGTATGAAAATTGTTAAATTATGTAATAAAGAGCATACATCTTGCCTGATTTTAGTTGGCTGAGGAAGCCAAGAGAATGGGACGGGATCTTATTGGTTGTGTTCTTTTTAGACCTCTACTCCCTTTTTTCTTTTTGAGTTGGATATAATATGAAGATATTGTCACCATAGTCTTTCACTATAGGATCTGAGAATTGCAGAGCAACCCGTGAACAATTGATGGATTAAATTTATAATTATATATAGAAAGGAGCCTCATCTGGGTTGCAGCAGGGAGTCTCGGACAACTGCCAAGATAAGACCTCGTCCTTTCATTTTTTACTAACATTATCGAAAACTGGTTTTATTCAATTGTTTGTGTCTTGTGTTATTATATTTAAGGTAGTTCTTGAGTGTGAGTGTGGAGGGACCATCATTAAGTAAATGTATTTTAAAGTCTGACTAAACCTGTAACAGACTTTTTACCCTCCAGAAGTGGTAATTCTTTGTATAGAATTAAAGTGTAACAGATTAAAAACAATAATGTTTTAATAGTATGAACTATTAAAACATTATTGTATCGATTGCGGAGATACCACATGTGATCGGACTCTTCTCTATATACAGGTGTAAATTGTGTCTGTAGGATATATCTTTGACTTTATTTCCCAATTCCTTAATTCCTATTTTTGAATACGACTTCTTATTACCAGGTACTGGTATCCCCCCCCCCCCGTTCTCCACCTCCAAAATGCATCATTAGGTGATGAATTTCGCGAAATCCCGTCTTAGTGATCACCTACATCCTATAGAGAACCCCTTGTAGTTTCTGATATTTCGAATAGAGTGAATCGCTTTTATATAGATACGTCTATACTAATAACATAGCTAAATAGTTGATTGTTTGTTGTTTGAACGCGCTATCTCAGGAACTAGTGACCCGAATGGAAAAAATATTCACGTGTTGAATAGTCAATTTACCGAGGAAGGCTTATTAGGCTTATTATACCATGACGCTAGGACTAACAGTACCGGAATTACACGGGCGAAAGTGGGGGTGATGCAACATTTAACAAATTACTGTTCCTAAATCATTTAAACAAATAACAAAGGAATGAATGTACTGCATTGCTCATTTTTTGCCATCTTTATCATTCTTAGATTCGTTATCTGCCGCGCATTGTGTTGGTTTCTCTTTGAACAACTCATTACCTATTTTTGTGTATATATTTTTGTGTACATTTAATTCTTCTGAAATGGCAGCGCGCTCCCTTCCACAAACTTGCACGTGGTACGAATTACGAAATAGGTATGCGCGTCGAACATTCGCTCTCGACTAGCACTTGAAGCATTCCTCGTTCAACCTCACTGGAGTGTCTTCAAACGACCTATTCGCACCTGCAGTAAGACTACATACACATCTATAGTAACTGAAATCTATAGAAGCGAAATACAACTCACTGATTAACCAGGTTATCTCAGAAACTATAACGTCCACGTCTACTCTACTAAAAGCCTGAAATTTGGCAGGTCCTTTAATTTTACGAAACTCCACCCTTAGGAGTTCACGGGAGAAACCGCGTGGCGCTGTGCTACTTAGTATGTGAGAGTGACCTTTGGCTTTTACAAGCTAACTCACTCACCCTTCACGGAATCTTAAGAACTACAAGTGCTAGGAACTTAAGACCTAGCAAGCTTTCTAGGACACAAGAGCTCATGAAGGCAGGCTTTTGCGAAACCAAACCCTTTAGGGTTATGTTTAAAATTATAACTACGACGCTCTTGACGTCCGACGAGGTAGGTATGGGTAGGCTGGGACTATACCACATAACTAAAATACGCAATTTTTAAATTCCTTCTTTGTAGGGGGGGTTGTATTAGAAAATACTGGTGTAGTCGTGAGAATTCTTTTACTAACATAAACCTACATTCAGGAGAGACATAGGTCACATAGGCCTTACTTTATTATAACAACAACACATCTTCACACCAGTTCCCTAATGTAATAGTTTTTATCATGATTAAAATTTTTATTATGATTAAAAAAATATTACTTTTGGCGCCCATCTGTATGAATATCTGAACCTTTCTGTCATGTGCCCATTTCGTGGCTTGTGCGCTCCACCTCTATAACATTCATGTTGCGCATTGCGTGCATGTAAATAATATTATAGTTCAAATTTCTCGCCAATTGAATGCTTGACATGATTTTAATAGATTTTCAAATCATCGGAATAATAGAAACCTTAGAAAGTTTTAATTAAGAATTAGTTGTGGACGTCTCTGCTTTACATACAAATTGGGCCGGAACGACCGGACACTGGACTAAAACATAATAGACTTATTTATAACCACGTATAAAGAAGTCTCACTTCAAAAAAATAATAAATAGGGCTCAATAAAAACAATTCTGATCAGCTGAGGATTTTTACTCCCGGTCAGCGAATCCGACTCGCACTTGGCTGTTACAAAAGTTTCCTCCTGTGTTCAGGAGGAACCCTCTAGCCCGCTCATGGCCCGACACAAACTTGGCCGGTTGTTTGTTGGTATAAAATGAATTATGTTATGTAACTATGTAATTTCATTTTTTTTTTTTGTTAGGTACTTTGTTTACTTTATAAAAAGATGGTATAGTACGTTTAGAAGTACCTACAATAGGGCCCGGTTAGAAAAAGTTATTATTAAAGTATTTGTATAACAGTGTAATTATTTCATACCTAAATAAAGTTATATTCTAGTCACAAACTGATCTGATTTCTCGTTTGTCCCCATATGCTACAAAAACACGTGAACTACTTGGCAGGAAAGGCTAATTTATAATAAACACGTACCATTTCCTCGTTTTGCAAATTGCTTCCTGCTTCCTGAGATTTTTTCTTGAACAATACGGAAGGCACGTCTTTTTTGGCGGTATGTATAATGCCCATGCCACTGAATCTGTGAAAAAAAAAACATATTCTGTTTCCAACATTTTAAATCTTAAGTAGGTAGATAACTAATTGCAAAAAAACATAATTATAAAATGAGTGCAAGGTATCTGTGGCATTATGCGCTGGAAGTAATACCACAAAGTCTGACTAGCTGTGTGCTAGTCTGTTGAACTGTAGAGGCGGGAGCAATAGCGCCTCCAACCAGTGGTAGGCCCCTCCAAAAAAAACACAGCTTGTCTAGCGATTCTATATATATATATAGAATCGCTAGACAAGCTGTGTTTTTTTATAGTCGTATAAAATTATTATAGCAGGTAGCGTTAGTTGTCGCAGCCTAAACGATAGACTACACCCGGAGCAGGCGGAGACGACCCCAGGAGGTCGACAGGGACGACAGGCTGCGCAGGATTTACGTGGATAAGGTGAAGAACTAGCAGCAGGCAATTTGCCGAGCCAAGGAGGAGGCCCAGCTGGAGCTCGTAAGGGATCTCGAGAGGGATCCCTGGGCACCGACCGTACAAATAGGCGCGGAACAAGTTCCGTGCCCCGTCGGCCTCCATCACGGAGATGCTCCAGCCGGACCAACTTGGGAGGATCGTCTGGGAATTGTTCCCCGACACACTCGTGGGCTTCACGCCCCCGAAGATGCCTCGGACGAGGAGGAGGGTGTTCCGCCACCCGTCACGGATGCTGAAATGAAGGCGATTCTGACTCGCCTCCAGAGTAAGAAGAGAGAATAAATCCTGCGCGAGAAATAAGGCCCAGCTGCGCTCTGCGCAGAGGGTCGTCGCAGTAAGGTCAATTCGGGGGTACCGTACGGTATCGTGGGCTGCAGCAACAGCCCTAGCCAGTGATCCCCCGTGGGAACTCGTGGCGGAGGTTCTTGCCGAGAGCTGCTCCTATGTCTCGGTTAGGAGAGCTATCGGCCAGAGCCCCACGCATGGCGAGATCCTACGGATCCGCCGGTTAGGGCATGTGGCGTTAATGCAGAGGTGGGGGGAGGACCTGGCGCGGCAGCCCTACGGTAGCGAGATAACGGCTGCCTTGCGCCCGGTCCTCGAACGGTGGATATTATACCAAACCCCTCACCTTCCGTCTGACGCAGGACGGCCCACAGGGAGCCGAAGACTCGTTGTCACGATTGTAACGCGGCGGTGGACTCGGCCCAGCACACCTTCGAGGTGTGCCCGAGATGGGCGGTTAAAGTCGCAAGTAATACGAGTCCTATCAGGCGATGGCTTCCTTCCGCGAGACCGTCATGTCCCAGAATGAAGCCGACGAGCGGGAGAGAGAGGAGGCTGCCGACGCGGCCTCCCCACGCCGACGACGAATGGGGGTACGAAAGAGGCGCTATCTGCAGCGCCTTCGGTAGTGCCCCCTGTGTTCCGTGTCGGGCCGGATGGGAACCCGGTCCACTTCCAAAGATACGGCGTCGTGGGGACTGTCATAGAGTAGCCGGACAGTCTCCGAGGAGGTGAGGCCAGCCTGTCGCTGGAGGGGTCTTGTTGCTTGCAGGTCAGGGACCCTCCACTTATAGCGGCTGAAGGCTCCCGTAGAGGTTTAATTGTTATTGCTACCCAATGGCCGAGTCCAACATAGGTCTGGGTGTCTGTCTACCCGGGCTCCCAGGTACCATGCGTAAATGCGATAGACCCCACCATGGTTCAAGTCTTGTCGTGGCGGTGGGTCTTGGTAACCTGGGGTGTACCCAGGCGGAGCTAATTGAACCGAGAGGGATCTTTGCACCACTCTTATAGGAGGGGGCTAAAGATCAGGAGGAGGAATCGCTCTCGGTACCCATCTTTTAAGAAGAGGGGACCAAAGAGCAACGGGAGTTGGCGCTTTCGCGCACGGGGCAAGGGGCGAGGATGGGAACCTCACCCCATTGCACTGACCCAAAGTCGGTGGGGTTGTCCTGTAGTGCGTGGCAACCCCATCTCTGGAGGTGGAGTTGGCCCCTTAGTGGGCTGACTAGCCGTTGAGGAGCCCTGATGATTTGTTGTTTCGGGGCACCTCACCAAGAGCGGCACTGATGGCACTCGTGGTTTTTGTGGGTATTTGGTACTATCATGTGCCGCGAGTCCCGCACACCACTGGACCCCACCCAGGGCCGGTGTAGGCGCGTAAATGCGTTTCCCCGCGTCAACAAAAAAAAAAGGCTAAACAATAGAAATAATTTTCAAATTGAACTTACGCAACTTTATAGCTTCCCGAATCAGGCACTACACCGTTCACCTCCCTTTCGTGGTCATCCTGCAGTTTATGTGGATGTTCCTTGTTGTTGTCGTGTCGTACTAGTGTGCACCTAATTTCAGCTCTACCGCGATAATTTCGAAGCTGAAAATCATTGAAGGCAAAATTCTTTACTCTTGGAGAGTAAGCTGATAAATGCGTGACGAAAGCGAGGCGACGAGGCCAACGGAAATTGAGAGAGAGACAAAAATTAGTGAAGATAGAAACAGAACTAGCTAAGATTTGTATAATACCGTATACGAGCCAAAGAGAGAGCACACATTTTCTTATATTCTTCCTCTCATAACCAGTGCATGTAATAGATTTAAGTTAGTATTAAGTTTTACTTCACTGCTGTGTGTCTAAAGCAAACTCGTATTTTTTTCAACATTCTGGTTGTCTCTTGTAACTGTTATAAGCATGGCCATCCCACATATTTGGGTGATGAGGTGAGTTCAAGTAAAAGTTAGTCAGATTTCTCGTTTTCTAATAACAATAGATCATAAATGTCAGTTTAGTTGGTAATTTTTGCAGAAAATGGCTCCATGAAATGATAAAGAATATATAATGTTACAATACTATATAATCATTTGTTATCTTATTAACTTAAATTACATAAAAAGGAAATAATGGTAAAAACATATTTGCCTCTACTGTAGGATGTGTTTTAGCTCTCACTGATTGATGAGATATTCCAAGCAGACATCCATGAGTTCCGATCATTTCACTTTTATATCGGAACCTAAAATGGTTCATGGGTTCCTCTATAATTTGTAAAAATGGCACTGGAATAAAGAAATTATTGTATTTATCATCATAATGAGCAGAAGCATTGTGGTAAGGTACATAATATATTAGATCAGGTTATTAGATATGTCCCCACCATGTTCAAGCCTTGTTGTGGTGGTGGGGCTCAGTACCCTGGGGTAAACTCAGACGAAGCTCTTATAAGAAGGGACAAAAGAGTAATAGGAGGCACGCGCACGAGACAAGAGGCGAGGATAGGAACATCACACCATTGAACTGTCCCAAAGTTGGCGTGGGCTGTCCTGCGGTGCAGGGCAACCCTGATGCTGAGGAGGCGTTGTTAGCTTAGGGAACTGACTGGCCGTCGAGGTGCCCTGATGATTTGTTGTTCCGGGTCACCTCAACAGAGACTGCACTGATGGCACTCGCGGTGGTTTTTGGTGGTTATTTGGCACTATAATGTGCCGCGAGCCCCACACCACGGGGCCGGTGAAGGCGCGTAAATGAGTTTCCCCGGGTCAAAAAAGAAAAGGATATTTGATTTGTAATAAATATCTATTAAAACTGTATCTCAATAAGTAGTACATATGGCTTAACAGCTTGAGAGTAAACCTCCCTGATAATTAAACAAAATTTGCATAAGAATGTGTACATTGGTCCTATTAAATAAACTAATGTGGTCTGTTATTTAAATAAAAGTGTACTTTTATCATTGACTACACCATTGATGTGTACATACATTAAGATGTAGCGTACAATTGATATCTCTTGTCATTCATATATACCGCATCATGAGGGCTACTCAAGTTTAAAGTACTTTTTACTGAAATAAACAAATAATTGGGAATTACTGCTTTAAAAACATTTCCATAACATAGCAACTGAATAGAACCAAAAGGAACAGACAAAGATGTAAGTATATCACTTAGTCCAACTCAACATTGACCAGGTGTTGTTTGTTTGTCAACTTTATAAGCCAAGTTACTACTTCAATTTATTTTTTCTGTCATTAGGAATACAGTAAGGAATTGAAAGTAAAATAAAACTGCAATACTTTTATCTATGAATGAGTTTTTATATTCAAAAATATTTGGATTGACTTTTGTAACATAGCAGCTTGGCTTTCCTTAATGTAACTGCTGTACACAGACCAGTGAATTGAAAAGGTTGGTGATAAAGGTGGTCAAACTTACAATGGACAAAATGTACATCACATTGTATACAAAAATTACAAGTGTGGAAAGAAAAAAAAAACAAAATTTCTGTGGGGAAGATGGGTGCTTCCATCTACTTGGGCCCAATGATTAACATAATCATATTAATGACCAACCTTTACACCGCAAGACTGCATGATATAATAACTATGTTTTGTGTTAATTGGAACGTTACGTAATAATTATCAACCTTCAGATATTTTATTATCTAATGTCCTGATGATTTTTTAATGTCCTATGACAGTACTGACATTATTAGATGTTAAAGTACCTCAAGTGTACCTAAGTCTACCCGTGATAATGATTGTTGTAAAGCAGGGATTCTCAAATGTATTTTGACATACTTTAGACTTTCAAAACAATAGTGACCTCCTAAAATCCTGGATAATAATAGACATCTTATTAAAAATAATATGAATGAAGAGTGCCCTTTTTTTGGATAAGTAAAAAAGATAAGTGGGTGGGTACTTATATAAGTGATCTGGTTAATGACTTCACTGCCACCATTAGACAATTTATAATGTTGCATACCCCCTTTGATTTACACTCAGCCCCCAGGGGTATGCATACATCACTTTGAGAATCCCTGCTCTAAAGCATCTGAATAGTTGTGATACATATAACTAAATAAAATCACAATAAATTTAATTAAAATAATTTCAAGTTGTTCTTAATTAATTTATTTTTGTTTGTAAGCAGAGGCCTATGACCAACAGTGGACATCGCCCGGCTGATGATGATGATGATGAAATAATGGAAGTTTCCTTGAACAGAGCTAGTTCAAACACACTTTATTTTCAAATAAAAAATTTTAATAACCTTTTTTTATATGCAGTCATTATATAGTAACATTTTTTAAATATTTTTTAGTAATAAATAACTCTTTATTGCACACCAGAAGAAAATACTTAACGTGTATGTATTGTATTTATTGTGTTTGATGAGCACTTGAGAGTATATTGATTTAATTTTTGAACCAGAACTCTTTCAAATTGATAAACTTAATGAAATCGTAGAATTGGATTTCACAATAATAATTTTACCATCGCTTCTGGAGGCTTCTGCACATGTTACTTCCGTCCTATAATTAGCCAGGTGAGGCACTTGCTGCGACGGCGAACTATACGGAGAGCTCGCTTGAGATAGCGGCGACATAGTGTTAAAATCACTGGTATCTTCACTTCCCGACATTGTTAAAGCTTTATTTCACTTCTCTTAAGATAATGTAACCCACTTTCATGTACTTTACACTTGTATTTCACACTTTAGACCAGGTTAGTCTGTTTTCAATTACATTTCAATATCATTAAATATGAAATCGATAAAGACCATTACATTTTTAATCTTATAAACATATTCAATAAACGAATAACACAAAATTAATATTTTTATTTACTCAAGTAGATTTGTTCTCTTGTAAACTCGACTGATTCTGACATGACATATGTCAAATTATAAACATACAAACAACATGAGTTGCCCACTTAACAGACTGTATCTCCCTTGTATAGTACAAAATTGTATCCCCAAATATTCAACATTTCTGAATTTATTTTTTACGGAATTGATTGCAGGCACATAAAATACGATGCAATTCATACATTTTATTATAATAATTTTATTAGAAGTTTATAATCTAAGCAAACGAAATTCAATTAAATAAAAACTTTTTAAAATCTATTTACAATAAAACTACTTTTAAGTTTAACGCGGCTTATTTAATTATTTAACTATCCCGACGTTCCAGAAGCTTTACAGCAACTATGGTCAGCTCACCCGTGGCCATGGTTGCTGTAAAGCCTCTGAAACGTCGGGCTAGTTCAATAATTAAATAAACCACGATAGAATCCGCAAAAGTAGTTTTTTTGTAATGAATAACATTTGTGACAACTTAAGACATCTTTAAAAAGTAGTTTATTTGATTTTGTTACATTACTGTTCTACCATATAGGGGTCAGAATAGCTGAAGTTCCCCTAATATTGGGAAATAAATACTCATGTGGTATTCTCTGTTGAAGGTCATAGATAACGGCCCTCTCGGGGAAGAACCATTTTATTGTACAGTATGATTACGTCACCCAACTTCGTTCGTCATAATGTGATTCATACAAATAGATTACAAAAATCCCCGTACTGTTTCTTACTTTTCTTTTAGAATTCAGAACATATTAAATATAAGTATAAAAGAGAACGACGTTAGCCTAGCCCTGTGCTAAGTGCCATAAGGACTGACAATATGTACTAGACAATGGAAATATACGTGAAGAAATGTTATTTATGATTTTTATTAAAAAAAAAGACAGTATATTACATAGATAAACACCCAGAACCTGAGATGGATTCGAAACCAGGACCTCGTCGTTACAAGCGCGGCATGCTCGCTTATAGTGTAAAGTTAATAACTCATGTACCTGCGTCAGTTTTTGAAATTGCGATTAGAACACTAGACGAGTGACAAATTGTGTTAATTTGTCACTCCTACGAACTTATATGGCACCGTTCTGAGGAGTACCGTGAATTTGTCCCATACCCCAGTAACCCGTAGATAGATGTGAATTTAACGCTTTCAAACGCACACGAATAATTGAATTTGCCGACACTGGTAACTATGAGTTAACTTTTTCCACTTCCCACATGAACTTTTCAGGTAGAAGTCCATCTATATTTTCAAATAAAGCGCTAGGTCTCGTTTACTTCGCACTCAAGTCATTTTAACCTAAATAGGTTTAGTAACAGTTAGTACCAATTTCCATGTAACACTGCAGCCGATTTGGACTACAGCACGACGGTGGAGGTACCTCTCGCTTATATGTATTGTGAGTAGCCCGTTGCGGGAGAGGAGGAATGAATGGCAACGCATCGGCATATTGATTATGCAGATATTTATGGGCGTCAGTAGTCTCCGACAACCTACGACCGCTCGTTTGTCCGCCAATAGTTTTTAACATTTTCCGCAGCCAAGTCCCAGATTATGGTCCCCAGCTATTAAGGGTCGTTTTAAAAGCGGACCGAACATTAGGATGAATGGTACCTCGATCGCTAGAGTATCTGTGACCAAGATGCTTGGGGTACACATAAACAATGCTACATCCTTTGCGCTACATGTGGTTTTGATGGGCGAGAAGGCCGCCAGCCCGTTCGAGAAGGTCTCACGTGTCTCTACATCCTCGTGGGGTGTGAATAACGGGGCACTTAGGTTCCTGTAGCACTGAACCTATGTTGCAATCCTGACATATGCTGCAGCGCTTTGGTGTCGACGCTCTCACTTGTATATTGTACCTGTGAATTATTACGCACCAAAAGACCAGCTCTGATTTTATTAACGAAGGAATACAGGTCATGCAGCAGTGTGGCGCTACCAGTATTGGCCGGCGTTCTGCCTGCCAATCTGGAGATTCTTTCGAGCCGGACGCGTGCAGGAGGGCGCGGGATTCCAAAGCTAGGCGCTGTGCTGTAGCGACGGGAGGGAGCTGTACTACTTCTTTCCAGAAGTTACAACGCGTCCGGCATATCAATGGGTGGAACCGGAGTACCTTATTTCGCAGGTACTAACAGGGCACGGGTGCTTTAGAGGTCGCCTGCACAGGATGGAGTTATGTGACCTGCCATCATGTCCTTGCGGTCATGAAGCTAAAATCAGATACCATGTATTGTTGGAATGTGACTTGTACAAAAACGAGCGGAATATCATGTTAGACGGCATCCAACGGACGACAGTGGGCCTAGTCTATCACCAGGATTTGGTCGCAACGGAACAGAGTTTTAGGAAATTAAGGATATTTGAGCATACATGGCACGCGAAGAGGACGGGTAGGTAACGACAAAGCTGCATCGAGATAATCAGGACTGACGAGGCCGATGACAACTTCTGTCTTCGTGTTGTCAGGCTCCAGAAAAAGGAGAGTGAAATAACGAAAGGGCACTTAAATAATGTGTAGAGAGTCACGAATTGCACGTTGGGGGAACGGAGCCAGTGTTGCTATCCTCACTGGCTGGGACGACGTGATGCAAGAGCTGGCAGACTTGAAGTGAACGCCAGTAAACTAACATTGACTTTATCCTTTCATTATTCTTTTAAGTCGATGGTGGTCTAAACGCTATGCTAAATATTAGTAGTATTGGCTAAGCAGTGAATTGTAAATGTGATACAAATTCATGAAAGTAAATAATATAGAGTGCGCTGTGCCAGGCTTATTGTCAGAATAATGTTAACATGCACTGACTTAACCCTATATTGCTTTGAACTTGTTTAGTTCTATTACAATACAATTACAAGGAAATCCAAAAATCCATCTATCATCGAATCGTGTATGACGTAGTGCCTTGCCAAAATGGGCCGGCACGACTCGGAACTTACCACCATAGGGGCAAAATAGAGAAGCCAGCCTAAAACCGCAAAACGCGTCCGCAAACGTCGGAAGAGAAACGTTAATCAGACAAGGGTATTCTCATCCTCTTTTATATTAACCAAGACGTACACCCGTAGTCATAGGTTAGATCACAGAATACTGCCGCAGTGATATATCCATGCTGTCGCCTTCGGTGTTTCGAGCGGTTTATGAGCTTGTGGTAGCTCATTGGAGGGGAGAAGGAAAAATGAGCAAAGCCTCTGTATGTTGTCGTCGGTACTCACCAAAAGACTCCGACTGCTAGTTTCCATGGTATTAAAAGTAAAAAAAAAACATTAAAAATTTAATTCGGTTGCATGGGTATATCATACAAGAATTCATAATCATTTCAGAAAAACTACAAATATACCTTAACCTTAACAACATATATAATTATCCTACACAAATATCGACACTTAATTATGGAATGGGTACTTTATAAACAAATTACGCTTATGCTATATAGCGTATGAACAAAAAAAACATTAAAATATTAATACAAATATGTATCTTAGTTTTAAAAATTGCATAAAAACTATCGTAATCATTTATTTGCCACAATCACTTAACCAAGGCTTATTCCAATACATCTTCACATATAATAAATAAGTAAAAGAAACTCGTCCTATATTCGTCGTTACTATTCGTTCACTTTTACATGACTCTAAAAATATAATTTCAGATGAGTTTTTAGATCTTGACAATATACGAGATAAATTATGAATTATAAACATGAGACAAAATTATTTAATATAACATCTCGAGAGACCAAAGCCAAATAGTCTTTCTTACTTGCTCACTTAGCACACTACTTTTTGTACTTTCATTTACTATTACGTCACCAGGAAAAAAAGGATTGGTTTCTTTTATAGAATATGTTATCTAATGATGGAATAACCTCAGGTTGGTATGAGCTAAAACGATTTTGTGTTCGTTGCACGCTTCGATAACTTCCTTATCGTTGTTAGAACCTGCTGGACTGCCAATATATTGTACCCCACACTGTAACAGAAAACCAAAGCTTAGTTGTACTTCACATTACACTGGCCAAGATTAGATACTAAGAACGTCTCGTTTTAATGGAAAAAAATTGTTGTCACAGTAATGTGTACGACGTGGCGGAAATGGCATTTAACTTACGCTGTCGACTATAGGCTTCGACTTATTTTCAATGATGGCCATAACAAACGCAGAAATATAATATTCATCACATTAAATTGAGTTGTCCTGAATTTTTATATTTAACTCTTAACAACTTTTCGTTTTATCTTCTTGTGTATATTGTCACAAATGTTTTGATGAATTACTCTCTACATGTTTCACATTAATATTGTCATTATTACTGTAAAAAGCCATGAGTTTCTACTGTCTCCACACACGGAACCGCTACCGGAAGGATCGAGTATCGACTTGGCCCGACTCGAGCAGCCCCTGGCAATCTTCCTATCACCACCAAACCACGCGCTCCTCCAGCTCCAAGGAGAGGAAGCCGAACAGGTCTCACGACAGGCAGCGAAAACGCTCGTCAGAGCCCGCTGAAACTCTAGAGGCCGTCCTGCAGACTCTGCAGTGCTGAGATCACAGCCCATCCGGCCTTCAAGACAACAGGCACATTCCAGCCTGCTACCCAAAGGCCTACATCCGCACCACGCACACCATTAATCACCACTGACCACGATGCATACACTCCGGGGCCCTACGATTTTCGCAGGCCCACAGCATGGAAAATCGTTCCTGGGCCCTCACTGGCGAGCTCAGAAAGATTATCGATGGGATCGTCAGGCAGCTCAGGCAGATGATTAGGGAGGAGCTCTCTCGCATTCTTAGGGACTCCAGGATATGGCAGCACACAGTCACTGAACAGACCACTCCAACATCTCACATAACCAGCCAGAGTGGAATCGGTCATGGTTAGTGTTTACTTACGGATCGTCTACAGGAACTCCGGTGACAGTGGTAAAATTCACCGTGCCGTATGCCGTGTATCGCAGGGACGAGGTGTCGCCGAGCGGCAGAGCGTAAAGAGCGACGGCGGCACTAGTTCGAGGGGACATGAACACAATTGGAGTAGTTGTGCAAGTCGGGAGAGGAGCTGAGGGTTTACGCGGTATGCAAGCCTCTTTGGGGTTGTCACACTATGGGTTGTCCTCATCATTGAGAGGATAAAATCCTCTCGCGATTAGATCCTGGTCATGACGTTCACATCATGCCCGCAGTTTTGGCAAGGCGTCAACCAGTCTGCGAAGATGACCCTACTGAATGAGTTTTTAAGTATAAGAAAATGTAGCGAAATGTAAAAATGAATATGACATACTTGAACTGCTCTGTCAATATTGTCTCTGAACGGGAAAAAGGCATCCGAGGCGAGCGCCACTTTGTCCATTTTGCTGGTCCACTGGTCGCGCTCATCGGTAGTCAAGAGCGCCGGCGGTGTGCCTTCAAACATACTGTTCCATTGCTCTAATGGTAAGTCTGTACCTGTAAATATTATTATTATTATTATTATTAAGTGCAAAATGTAAAACATCCTTCTATAGCATAAAGAGGGGAAACGAGCAGACAGAGCCTTCGTCGACCACTGACGGCTATAAATAGCTCAGCACTCTAATACTCGCACAGGAACATGTCGTTGGTACTATTCATATCTTTAGAAAAGAGCCTTGTGTAAATACAAGCAGCCGCAGCCTAATAAATACAAAACAAACACGCATATGCGCACCCAAACTCACCTACAGTGCCATTGACATAGTTGTCTATAGCGTTCGACAACACGGAGCGAGAGAGTCCGGCGCGGAAGCGGAGCGCGAGCACGCGCGGGTGGCGGCGCATCCACCACAGTGCCGCCTTGCCGCCCGCCAGCCGCGTGCAGTGGATGCGCGACTGTTGCCCCGCGCCGATACCTACCACCTGGTATACGTAATAATAATTCTATAAAATGTGGACACACAAGTAAACCTAGCTGGGGCTCTTGTATATATGCAATGTATATACATATGTGTCTAGATAGCAATCAGAAAAATATTAATTGAGACTGACTTAACACTGAGGTGATACTGGGGGCACAACTAGTGTACGCATTATGTAAGTGGTAGTGACATTCTGCATTGTAGCCGAATTAGGCCGACACGACCGGAAGGAACCATATACATGGTTCCGTAAAGTAACAGCTATGATGTCGTGTTTCGTGCAGTTTGTGAATAGCAGGTGGCCCATATTTATGGAGGAGGAAAGAAGGGCAACGCATCTACATTCCAATTATGCAGTTCCCTATGAACGCCGATAGTTGTCTTAAGGCACCGATTGCTAATATGCGTCCTCTATACTATGAAAAAAAACATAATAAGTTTAATGTCATACCTGTCCATCTCTTGCGTAGCACACAGAGTTGCTCTGCGTATATTTCAAGGCGATAGTGGCTACGATAAGATCCCGGACTGCGTTCTCTGGTAGGCCCCCGTTGCCGGTCACCACGTTCTTGAACATTTCCGGTGTGATCTTAGCATCGTTCCGCCTCTGTTCTAACGTTAGACCAAAAATAGTTTTCTGCTCCATCAGCTCGGGTGTGTATTTGGGGTCCATCTGAAATATACAATAATCATGTTTGAAAAAGAACAAATACATAAAAGATAGAATAAGACAATATTACATATAATTACTATTAATTATGGCGCGTCCACACAGAACGAGCAGGGGGCAGCTTTGCTTTAATCACGAATGTCGCGCTCGACAAACCCGAGCCATTTTTTATAATACGTCAAAAAATAAGCGAGAGCGTCCAGACTGCGCGCGCAGGCGCCTTTAAGCAAAATGTAAAGACGCGGGCGGGAGAACGTTCTCTTTGTCGATCCCGCTTTGCGAGGCTGCTTGCTCTTTGTGAACGCGCTTAACGGAGAAAGCAATTGTGTCTGAGCGTGCAATATTATATTCCCTACGCAGTTGGCTAGTTTTTATTTAGCTGGCTGCCGGAGCCGACTTACGGCTAGGACATCATTACCTGGAGTACACAGTAGCCACCACCCTTCTTCTTCTTCAGTATATCGAGCGCTTCAGGCGAGTAGCCGGGCGCTATGATGCCGTCGGACACCTCGCGCGATATGATCCGGGCGGTAATCTCATCACAGATATCCGACACGGCGATAAAGTCACCAAAAGAGCTCATCCGATCGGCTCCTCTCGCTCTGGCGTACGCGCAGGCTAACGGCGTTAGTTTGGGTAGAAGATCCGACACCATGCACACCGCTGCCTGTAGATAAAATTAATTTTGTAAAACTATGGTACAAATGTTAAACATTCATATCACATTAATATTCACACTTATGAAGATGGGCCTCGGATGATATTATTGGATATTTTTTTTAAATGTACTACTACCTACATACAAGTTGTTCGACTTAGCACTTTCCAATTTAGGATATGTTAATAAACTGGATTGGGTAGTTATCATGTTGCCTTCAAAGCAATACCTCTGTTTCGTATGGGTATGAAGCCGGGTTGAGTTACTCATTAGTATATCCAAAATGTGAGAGTGCTAAATAGCAACAAAACGGCTTTAACATAAGGCTTACATATGAAATTGGCGTTTTGTATGGGAGGAACAAAAAGTCAAATAATCAAAGTGTGAACCATTGTTTTCTATGCACTTTTGCCAGTTCATTGATGCCATTACTAAAAAACCAGTCGGACGGGAATCAATAAAATCTTTGAAGGCGATTTGAACTGCCCTGTCGGAGGTGAATTTTTTCCCTTGCAAGAAGTTATCAAAATTTCGCAAAAAATCTGTTGGAGCTAGGTCACGGGAGTATAGAGGATGTCTTAGACTTTCCCATTGGAGCTCTTCTAATTTGGTAGCCGTCTGTTGCGCAGTGTGTGGTCTAGCGTTGTCGTGAAGCAGCAGAGCGATTGACCAGCCTAGGTTGTTTAGCCGCTAGTTTTTCCATCATGTAATCATCAATGACATCATTCGTAATAGTCTGGCCCGATTTGAGAAAACTGTAATGAACAATACCGGCACTAGTCCACCAAACGCTTACAAGTAAAGGTTTTGGGTTTCATTTTCGCTTGGGGCAGAATTTGGCTGGCTGGCCAGGATCCAACTTTGCGCTGAGCGCTTCCGATTGTCGTAAAGAATCCATTTTTATCACACACAATGATTCGGTTTAAAATACCTTCATTATTGTGCCGGTTTAGTAATGTAACGCAGCAGTCAACGCGCGTTTGACGGTTTGCTTCAGTCAATTCATGAGGTACCCACCCTTCAAGCTTCCCAATTTGCTTCAAGTGAATTAAAACAGTTCTATCAGTAAAATCGCAGCCTGCAGCTATGCTGACATATGATGGATCCGCTTCCACAATAGCCTTCAACTCTTCATTATCAACTTGGGTCTCAGGCCGTCCACGGGGCTTGTTCTGCAGGTCGAAATTTCCAGAACGGAAACGTTGGAACCAAAAACGAAATGTGTTTTGTTTCGCAACATGACCGCCATACACATCATTCACCCTTCGAGTCGTTTCTACTAGTGCCACGGCGGAACTTTTTTTTAAAATGAGTGACGCAAAAAGGAAAAAAACTGAAGAAAAAAAAAATTTGTGATGGTCATCGAAGCACAAATACATGAGTAAATAGCTGTACAAATTTAAATTTGGAATTCCTTACCAAGAGCAGAAACTCGTGATTCGGTCGCTTTAGGCCAGTACGAAAATCGCCAATTTCATATGTAAGGATAGGTCCTTAATATATCCGAAAATAAATAATATATCCAAAGATTTATTGCGAGTATCTTATCGCTGCAGTTGTTTGGCAGAGCTATAAATAAATTATTTATTTACAGCGATATGAGGTCAATTGTGCAAGGAGTGTGATAATTATTATTTATTCTGTAATTTATACGCAAAATGATATATTATAAAACATCCTGATATAATATATAACATAATCGCAATTTTAGATTGTTTTATTCTATTCCCAGGTTAATATAGTTATTAATTTACACGTATGACAGAAATATTACTATATAAAGCCAAATTTACTATTTCCAAAAATAATGTCCACATTTTGCACGACATCACGTATTCACTAGGTAACATTTGTATAATAAACACTGTTTATCAGTAGTGTTTCATTATGATTCAATAGTTTATAAGCAAAAGCGAAGAAAAATTGTTTATAGAAGATGTTGCTGGGAAGCACAGCAACATTTAGTGTTCATACTCGAGTGAAAGACTACTATTGTGTAACCGGGTTTATAAACTGAAGTCAAAGGGCCACACGTGTGTTGCATGAGTTTTTAAATATGAAAGTACCACTGTCTCCTCAACCGATATCCCGGCAACATCTGACAAGTGTCAACAGTGCATAGTCTAGCTTCAGAAACAGTTTTTTATGAAAAGCTTACGTATAATCACGTGATGAAGAGTTTGAGTTTCTAAACAGATGTTGCCTGATTTCCAGCTTTAAGTTCTCAACGAGAGATTTTTGTATATACTATAAAAAAAGTGTGTGTCAGCGTCCAACGCGTGAATGGACTTTACTCGAACGAATATGATTTTGAAGTAAAAGCGCATGAGACGTAAGCGACATAGGCGCGGTAAAGCGTTATACTTGACAGTCACTGCCCTCATGATTATTCTCCTCTCATTTATATAGCGCGCGCCTTTAAACATTTCTAACTAGTAGACTACAATAAAGTTCCTAGAGTGAAATAATTTTGCCATAAACCATTCTCAGTTCTACGAATTCTTCGTACAAAAATTTCACCAAGTAAATGTTACCTCTACTTCTGTCAATGGCAGGCCAACGGCAGCGCCAGCGGGCGAGACGTGCTTGAAACTGGTGGCGGCGGGGAGTCCCAACGCTTCCTTCAGCTCGATGACGAGCTGCCAAGCATTCAACGCATCACACAGGTTGATAAAGCCAGGCGATCCGTTGAGAGTCGTCAGCGGCAGTTTGTCCTTCGTTGTGAACACTTGAGCTGGTTTCTGGTGTGGATTCATGCCTGTTGTTGAAATAATGAAACGCTTACATCTTGTTGTCATTATATACATCATTTGCCTCCTAGTTTATTTGTAACACTAAATTGTATCTCTGAACTACGAAGTGTATTGTAAATGTAATGTACTCTAATGGAGTGGTTCCCAAAGTTGTTTGGGTTACAACCCATGACTACAATTTCGGAACCCACCTAAAAGGCCATCTCTGGGAAAAGGTACGCTCAAAACACGACAGCGTAGCTCACTTTACTCGGTCGTGCCGGCTCCGTTCCACCCGCTCTCCTTACTATATACCCTGTTCGCATTAGCAAAATTGTGATCGAGATTTCGGTATCTCGAAACTCGAATTGCCAGATCTCGAGTAACTTCCCAAATTTA
Source organism: Eumaeus atala (assembly GCA_017140195.1). NCBI lineage: Eukaryota > Metazoa > Arthropoda > Insecta > Lepidoptera > Lycaenidae > Eumaeus > Eumaeus atala. Next base: position 226,004 of record JAFELO010000633.1, on the reverse strand, counting down.
ACATCATTAAAATAACAAATCAAGTTAGCTGACTGTTTCTTTTTATACCTGTTCGTGAAAGTGTACAGCGGGAGACTCACCGTAACGCAACGTCATCTGCGATTGTCCCGCAGAATATTGTTTACGAAAGTAGTCCGAAATGTGAAGGTCGTATTCCGATGTGTGTGTGAAAGCTTTCAATGCCAACTTTTGTCTGAAAGTATAAAAAAATATATTTTAGATAACAGATATTTTCATAGCGATTTTCATGGGTTATGTAGGTAAGATTCATTAAGCCTTTTTTTGATTTCGCATTTCCACACTGCCATCGGCGCTAGGTGGGATCTGATAATAATGTTTTTATAGTATTGGGGGGGGGGGGGGGTAAACGTGCAATCATATGAAGTAATGGTTACGCAGATGCGTTGCCCTCTTTCACACCATCCCCCCATGCTCACAAACCGCATGCAACACAGCGTTTACTCATTTATAACGTTTGTAAATCGGGAATGATAGCTGCACAAAAAAGCGGACGCCATAGTAACGTACCGAGTCAAGTTATGTTTCGAATGAACGGAGCATTTTTCATCTTTCACTCCATCATGGGTTGTTTTCACAGACCACCAATTAGATAACTGGCATCACGTAAAATTATAACGACTTACAGACAACAATTTTTTTTTATACTTTTGTATTTCTTAGAAAAGAATAGTTTATGTGATTTAAATGAGCACATAAATTATAATAAGTTTTCGAAACAAACCTAGTCTCAAGCGTAGTTTGGTGATCCTTATTCAGTTTCAACTCATTGATAACCGTTGTGTAGTCCACGGGGTCGCACACCACTGTCACTCTATCGTGGTTCTTGGCGGCTGCGCGTAGCAGAGTGACTCCGCCTATATCAACGTTCTCCACAGCATCCGCTATGGTCACATCGGGCTTGGAAACGGTTTCGACGAAGGGGTACAGATTACACACGACCACACTGATCATGTCAAATTTTTGTTTGTTCATGTCTGCCTGATCGGAGTCACTTAGCCTGTAAAAGAATTTAGTAAATTAACAGATATTCCAACATGATCCAGATGAAGAAGAATGTTACCAGATATCCTTCAGAATAATCTCCAGCGTTTGAATTACAATGGCAATACCGAATGTTTACAGACTTCTACAAAAAAAACCATAATAAAACCTTGAATCCTTAAGTTTTGTTTGGACTGCTTATTGCTGACGTGTGTCCAATGCAGCTTCATCGGTTACTACGGTCGACGGTCTAGTTGAGATGGTGTTGTAGGGGGACAGACCCCCCCCCCCGTTCTCGCAGGTGGGAAAGATGTATCAAGATTCAGATAGTTATTTCAGATTAGCTGAAGTAACTGTTATTGTGTTGGCTGAGTGCACTGGGTCTCCTCTTCCCTACCACTCTCTAAAGAGAAGGGTCCCCGCTTTCCACCACAGGCGGACAATAATTCCCTTCCCCTATCGCTTTCCCTAGATGATCTCGCAAAACATCACCATCGTTTGCGTATCTTATTTATTACCAGAGTATATTATAACTATAAGTATATAATATACTATATATTGTATGCATAATACATGATCTCTCGCTCACATAGTACCGTAAAGTGATATCTTCAGTGTCTCGTTTCGTGCGAGTTGTGAGTACCCGTTGGCTGGGGGGAAGGAGCTCAACACATCGGCATAGTAATTATGTGGATGTTCATGGGCCTCGGCAGTTGTAAAACGGCTCCGATTGCTTGTTTGTCCTTTTCTATAAAACGACTTGAATAAATAAATAAACTTTATTATATACTATTTCCACAATTATTGAATTAAGTAAATGTGAATTGAAATGAAGTAATTGTGGAAATAGCATATAAAGTATATTTACTTATTCAAGTGTTAACATGAATTACCATCAAGAGTGACATCCCCACCAGGCAGACTCACATGTCGTCACATATTTAAACGTGGATATTTTTAAAGAATTATTCTTATTGTTTGTGGGTGCAAACAAGCAGCCGGAGCCTTTTAATGACTACCGACGCATAATTGTAATTGAGACGTGTTGTTCGCCTTCTTCTACTTCAATGGTCCACCGGAAACTCAAAAGCCGCACGAAACACGACAGCATAGTTGTTGTTTTGCGGTGGTGTGTGAGCGAGGTCATCTCCCCGCTCGTAGCGGACGAATTCATCTGCAATTCAGCATGGCACTACCTCCCACTAGATGTGTTGTTGATATTATATTCAAGGTTACCTTGACAGTATCCCGGCGTGTACCGCAGGGTGCAGCGACTTCACGCGACCGCCGAGCATTTCCGGTGCGCCTGTGATGTCGGACACGTCCAGGACCGACAGCCCGGCGTTCCTGAGAGCCGTAGCGGTGCCACCGCTCCCGACCAGCTTCAGACCTATATCCGATAGACATTTTGCCAACGGAATCAGACCGGTCTTGTCCGACACACTTAGGAGCGCTGCGAAGTGAAATTTTATTGAATTTTGTTTCTTATTTTATTGACGGCCCTCTCCGGCCTTGGTCGGATGATAATTCTGTTTAGTGACAAACAAGAGTTATCAGTAAGTGTCGTGGATCTCACTCGATTTCGAACAGAGCCGACGTGCAAACTGCCAACTCCCAGTAAATGTATAGGAAAACCGATACAAATTATGTACGCGTATTTATCTTATTAGGCTGATTTTAGTGTCACGCTGACGGCACGCGCACCGTCAGCGCTGATGGCCGAGATATATGAACTTTTAGGAAGCACGGTGTTCAGCGCTGATAGCTACGCGTCCGTACGCGTCTCGCGGCGGCCCCGCGTAGCTGTCGGCGTTGACGATCGCACGAGCGCCTCTGCGTTCAGTGAGCGTTTTAGTGTCAAGCGGAGCGGACGTCGTCAGCGCGTAGTCATGGCGAATCGCGAAGTGGATACAGGTCGAGTTATCGATGAGGTACGCCTGAGGAAGAAACTGTGGGATGCATCGGATCCACTCTACAAAAATAAAGATGCAAGAAACAAAGCCTGGGAGGATATTGTGGACACATTGTTCGAAAATATTTCAGGAGAAGAAAAACAACAGCTTGGTATGTTTACTTTCTTATTTTAATTTCAAATATACACATTTCAAGTTAAAATATACACGAATCTTGCCAGGGTACGCTTCCAATAGGGCTCACAAACTACTCAGTAAAATGTCCTCGCAGAGCGTGTCCATACCTGTTTGTAGGTACAGTTGGCAAGTCTACCATACCGGCAATTGTAAGTGTGTCTTCAATACAATAACCATCGCGAATTCTTATAAAGTTATGCAATATTATTAGGCGTATTAAACACTCTGAACTTGTTCGACATTATACCAAATGTCGATTCTATGTATAGTCTACTCCAGCTCAGTCTATAATTATTATTTTTTTTCTTGTGGGTCATATTGGATCGTGCATATGGCTTCAGAATTTTATTTGATATTTCAAAAGCACCATCACCCACAATTACATGTTCAACTGGAGTATTTGTTCCTGGCAGTGGCTTCGGTCCTGGAATGTTTAAAGTGTTTTGTTCAAGGCTATACAGGAGTATAGAGTACTGTTTTGGAAAATAGTCGAATCCGAGTTTTTCCCATATGTTCCAATATTTACATATGTAAAACTATAATCTGCATCGCACATTGCTAGCAGAACTATGGAGTAAAAAATTTTATAGTAGTAGAATATTGATCCACCACCGGTTGGATTTACGATTCATATGTGCTTGCCATCAATAGCTCCGATGCAATTTGGAAAATTGGTATTTTGTAGAAAACCGTTAGCAATATTTCGCCACGTATCAGGTGTATTTGATGGTATGCATTCATTGTGTAGCGTTTCCCATGTTACTTTACACATTTCGTCCACGATCTTACTGATTGTTGTTCGACCCGTAGCAAGAAATCTGAAAATAAAAAGTTTTTATTATTTCAGCAAAACTAGTCGAACAGAGATGGAAAACAGCCAGGGATGCATATTTTAGAACAAAGAACGCAATAAGTAAAACGCCTTCAGGAAGTGCTGCAAAAAAATACAAAAAGTACATATATTATGAGGAATTAAGCTTCCTAGCTCCAACAGCATTCTCAACTGTTGATGAATCACTGAATGAAATCATACCCTCCCCATCCCTTCCCTCACCCTCAGTAAATATAGATAATACATTGGATAGTATGGTATCTTCAGAAAATACTCAAGAGGGTGTGCAGAATGACCGTGGTGTTGATTCAGCATCATCACAAAAACCTTGGCTGAAAAAGAAACCCTCTTTCTCTATTTGAAAAAGAATTATCAACTTTATTAAGTAATCAAACACCAGATCTTGCTGCTGACGACCTGGCTTTTTTCGCTTCTGTAGGTCCAATTTTAAAATCTTTTGATGTAGTACAAAAGCTAGAGTTTAGATATTCGAAATTTCAACAGATCAAATAGCTCAAATAGCTCTTACTCCAATGACGCAAGGCCTACACTCGACACGTATGCTTCGTCATACAGTTATCAGACTCCAGGTTACCAAGGGTACGAAACGAATGATGCGAATCCAGGTTACTCTGGTTATGAAACAGCTAGACGTACTGATGAATAATTATATTATGTTTAATTACTAATAATCTGTCATTTATGTTATTTTTTGTCTTACCTATAATATGAAACATAACAATAATAAATACCTATGTTGCTTTCTTACCTATACTTTGCCATGATTACACATAATTATAAAACGAGTAAATATGTTTTTTCTTACCTTAAAGTCACCATTAGTCGTTCAATCGGTGGTGTAGGCACGATTCGTAAGCTGCAATGGACCAGTTGATCCTGTACCTTTGCCAGAAGTTCGTTAGAAGTTCTAGTTGACATTAGAAAGTAATTAAAGAATTTACTTTCGTCAGCCCTCAAAGTGCCATATAACAAGACAAACTCTCCTGCAACGGCTCACTGCTCAATCAATGGATGAACATGGAGTCTTCGTCGTCGCCGGTTTTTATTTTTTTGGGATACATGGTACAAAGCAGCAATAATTAATACACTCCACATTTTTTCTTCGTCTGTACGATAAGGCGGTCAGTACGATACTAAAACGAGCCACGCTGAGCCTCAGCGCTGACAAACAACGCACTGAGCTGTGAGCGCTGACGGTGAGCGTGAGACTAAAATCAGCCTTAGATATAATAAAAAAGTATCTTCACGCGTGTTATCCCCGAAGAGGTAGGCAGAGGTAGTCTAGTACATCCACTACTCGTAAGTCCAGTAAATATACTAGCACACCCACGATTAGCCAAGGTACTGAGGCCCATAATGTCATAGATGGCAAGCCTATGGCCACTTCGGGCACCTTCCAATTCCGGACAATGTAATGCGTGCTCAGAATAATCTGAGAAACATTTAAATGTTTCTCAGTTAGTCAGTCAGTGTAACAGTTGGCAGACCTGGGGATCGAACCCAGGACCTCACGGGGCTAACGGTTTTAACAGGCGACACCCGCACCGTTACACCACAGAGGCGATCATGATTTTAGATATATTATTATTATAAATTTTTACATAACTAGTTACTTTAGTACGAACCATTTCCATGACAATCCAACATGATGGCCGACTGTGTTACGGACAACATTTCGCAATCACTCCCGATCAAGTGCCCACTCTGTCCCAGATTTTATTTATGTACGTATTTGATCAAAAATTATGAAGCAAAATTATATTACATAAATAAGTATAAGTAATACTTATTTTTTGATATAGACGTGTTTGAATGGATGTATCGCGGTGAAGCCGAAGAGGTAGTCATGTCAGAACCTAAGCTGGTTTTCTTGTCAGGCAAAGACATATAGACAGACATATAGGTTCGATACCACGTACAGTCATATTCATACACAGATAACAAAAGTGCATGCTGCTAAATTTGCGTTAAGAATAGAATAACATTCTAATGATTTTTTGCCAGTAATCTCAAGCATTTGAAAATATTGGCTATACCTACAAACAAAATTTGAATTTTATGATCATAAATATTATACATACTAATAAATCATATACAAACTTAAGAAAATTATTGTATTATGGGTTCGATTAATAGACTAGGAGCCAGCGACTAACTTCTTTATTTTATAAAGCACTTCGGTGTCAAAAAGTACAAGCAGCACTGAAGCATTGCTTCATTTGTAACTAATGCAAAAAGTAGAGAGTATAATCTGAAATAGATGACTCAAAGCATTATAATACTGCTACAGCTGTGGCATGCACCTGGCAGACAAAGTTCGATGATTCATTGAATTACTGGGCCAAAATGAGGAAGATGCATAATACTTATTTTTGGTAATTATATGCCAGAAATATAGACCCATTCTAACTTTAAAAAATAGATCATTTATAAATATTCTTACCAATGAAGTCCTTGGTTGCATTGTTAAAAAACAAATAACATTTTTACAAAAAAGTATATAGACACAAATAAAACATTACAGTATTGTGAGGATTTGAATGTAACTATGTAACTCATGTGTTGCAAGCAATAATTTATGTCTTTAGTAGTTACAAATCAGCTGACAATTAAAAATGCTCATACCCAACATTGATACCTAAAATATTTTTTGTTTTATCCACATTTTTTTTTTAACAAAACGACTTACCCAATTTACCATTCGATGCCATGTCTTGAGCTCTTGACATATAATTTTTGACTGATTGTATTATTTGTTGTTTATCTCAGATCAGCAGCTGACCTCTTGCAGGGGTTCTGATAACAAAATATTACGTTAATAAACCCATTTGAGGGTTGCCACTTACACAAAAACGTTACTTTAAAGATTCTTCAAATGACAAAATCACTACGATTTCTTTTCTTCACTTGTCTACTGTAAATCTTCATAGTAACATATTTTCTCATACGTCACATGACGACGACAACAACAACAACAAACATGACTAAGCCAGCAAATCGATTTCCTCGTAAAATCAAAAATAGTATCAATCCACATAAATAATAATAATAAAAAGATTTGACAAGTCAGTGTTTCTCTAAACAATTTGAAGACAACTTTAATCAAAATGTACCTTGCTATGTACCAATGTATACTTAGCCTTGGTTGAGACTATTCTCGGAATGTTCATTCATGCCTAATTTTATAAATTGAACTATCCCCCTAATTGTCAGCCTTTATTAGTCCACCGCTATACATAGGCCTCTTCTGGTGATATATAGACATGGACATCTTACAATGGATTGTTAGATGTAAATTTTGATTGTGAATGACAAAATATTTTAATAAATTGTATATATGGTATTTCAATATACTGGCAGCCCTACATGTTTTATGACGAAAATGCTGATGTAAGAATTTGTTTACTGGTTTAACAGTAAGTTTATGAAAATAACATTATACTGATAGTAGATCATATATTTCAAATAATTATGAATCAGATCCAATAATATATGAGAAGAAAGGTATTTTTTTAGTATGTATCTATTAAAAAATTATTTATTAAAAATAATTTATTACATTGTATGCACAGGTAGTGTATTGCATGTGTGACATTGGGCCACTTAGACCAGTGGTGTATGCTCACTCATAGGATACAGCTAGAAAGGGACAGCTATTTTTTTTGTGTCGTCTTCGTCGTTTCGTTTTGTCATTAGTGTAGTTATAATAAACAATGAAATGGTATGAGCTGTCTTTTAAATCAAATACTGGGTACCATCGGGGTACTCTTCTATTCTATTGACAGAGAATAACAGCTGAACTAAAAAACCTGGTAGCACTTTCATCATGTTTAAATTTAACAAGGCATACCACTTAATGTAACTTCACTCACCATGATGTATGTGTTTTTAGAATAAACAATAAGTAAGAATCGAGGGACAATAAGTTGGTATAGTTGATGGAGTGTATTGTCACTTCTTGATGGAAATTCATGTTATAACTTAAATAAAATTATACTCTTTATACTATTTTCACAAATTAATTGATTTATGTATATTTAAGTTACAAGGTGTAAAATATGTTTTACTCATATTATAAATGAGAAATTAAAGAATAGGCACAGTACTTTCTGATATTGATGTTAGTCTGCAATTTTTTTTTATTATTAGATTTATTCATATCATTTATTTTCTATAGACTTTTTATTGGAAAAGTATGAGAGAGCCGATCATTCCATATCTTTCTTTTTATGGTAGTGAGTATTTTAGTTTAGTTCGTAAACTGGAGCAGAATACCCGTTGATCACCGGGTCACTGAATAGTAGAATTTTAGGAAATTAATTTCATTACGTTTAACTCACCATAAGATAAATATTGACTACAAATTGGTAATTTTCTCACAACGAGTAACTACTAGAGTAAAGGTTATAAAAATAATGAGGTATAAAAATTTTCTTCAAGACAGTCGTCAAAATCAAAGCCTAATTATTTTGAAGTTTTTGACCATTGCATTTTGACGTTTTAAAAGTTTGAACTTTAAATACACTCGAAAAATATTAAGGCGCCTTCCTTTGGTATACATTATAAGGTCCATTATCCCGAAAACCATACTAGTTCGATAACCCGATAACAGAGAGCCGTTAGTTTAACTCACCATTAGATAAATATTGACTACAAATTGGTAATTTTCTCACGACAAACAACTACTAGACTAAAGGTTAAAAAAATAATGACCTATAAAATTTTTCTTTAGGACAGTCGTCAAAAGTCAAAGCCTAATTAGTTTTGAAGTTTTTGACATTTAGCGTCTAATTTGATTGAATATATAATAATTGAAGCGTCTAAACGTTTTAAAAGTTTGAACTTTAAATAGGCTCGAAAAATATTAAATTTACCGTTGTACTAATATGGTTTTCAGGATAATGGTTATTTTATAATGTATACCACATTATAAAATAACCATTATCCTGAAAACCATATTAGTTCGACAACCCGATAACAGAGAGTCAATAGACTGATAACCTGATATGTGATAACAGAGAGCCCTTAGACAGTAAAGTTTTACCTCAGAACCTTCGAATCTTTCTTAATTGTTGTGTAAGCTACATGCATGATGTATCTCATAATCTCATACCCGGTTTATATTCAGTTGAAATGCACAGGGAAGTTCGCAGGAAACTGTGTATACTCTATACGAGAAGTATAGCGTTTACACTATTTCCTTGTCTTTGCTGTTACTACCCCTGGGTTCTGACTCCAAAGATGGTTCTGACTTCATCGATTGACAATTTTACGGACGCGTGTCAAAGGAATAGCTGGCGCGAGCGCCAATGTGTATGTGTGTAAAAATGCGGCATATTCACATACTGCTGTGCTATGACAGCCGTCCCTCAGACCCCAGGACTTCTCGCGGAGCACCCGAAAGGTATAGATGTGGACTATTTTGTTTTTAATTCACCTGTCACCTGCCAAATGCAGCAACGTTATCACCAAATATAATATAAGTGGTAGTTGTTTATACTTACTCTCCGCTTACTTTGTTCTTTTTTATCATAATTATGTCCAATTTTAGATGTTTTTACGGGCTATTTAATAAAAAATATGCCGGAATACTCGTCCTTAGTATTTGGTCTGAATTCTGACATAAATAGTCACCTCGCCCACACGATTCTCAGATGTGAAATATCATACGCTTTCCCTGTTGGATCTTCTACTGACCTCCCGTCCGGACAACTATGTGGAAGTTCTCTGTTGAAGTATCAATGGGATCGGCGAAACATTGTCTGATCCGAAGTTCGGTGCCCGTCACACGCTCTGTACCGTTACGCTATTATTGTGTCTATATCTGAGGTTGTGCTTCATGGATTGAAAGTGGTCCGGTGGTTCCTGCAGATTGGTTTTACGCCTTCAATACGGGGTAATGGTACCCGGCCTGGGTTAGCGTTATTGGTGGTTGTTACTGAAGGCCTTCGATCGGGTCTGGCACAAAGTTCTCATCTCTAAGATCCATGCTTATGGGATTCCTGGGAAATTATGTGACTGTGTCGCTAGCTTTTTGAAAGACTACCAATGCTCCACAAGGCTGTGATTTGTCACATTACTAGGATGTGTTGTCTCCTACCTTGTCTATTACACATACATATTAATGACTTGTAATCCAGCTGTAGTCCATTGCTATGCGAATGACATAATCATAATACTTATTTGCATAAAACATGGTTACATACAGGTGATACAATATATATAGTACAATATGTATAGTGATATGGAGTTTTGACGACATGTTTTGCTACATTATAGATAGCATGCAAACATTTTAAGTAATCTAGAAAGTGTTCAATGTCTTAGTATTATAAAAACTTTTTTGTTTAACAAATTGTAATACTTTAAATGAAACATTTTAATATTTAATCATTTCAGTTTATTTAGTATTTTATTATATAAACGAACACACATGTTTAAACAGCTTTTGTTAAATTTCGCTGTTTTAGCGTTCTCGTGTACTACTACTAGTTTAAAAGGATCAAACCGACTACGACGATTAATATCATCTGCCAGTAGAAATAAATGTTTATGTTTCCGCACAAACATGCATACTTCGTAGAAATAAAGTGACAGTAGCGGTAATATGCCCAGTTTTTTAAATGCCGGTTAACAAGATTCATCCGGTTTAACGCCAGATATTGCGAGTTTTTTGTAAATACCTTGCTCGACGTTTCGACCGGGTTACACCAACCGTGGGCACGAGCCGACTGACGTGAAGTGATGACAGCTGCTGAGACGCGGGATCGATGCAACGACTACCCTCATTGCGAATGAGAAGTAGGTGCATCCACCCCCATTTCGACTGACTGTTTTTTATTTTCCAAAATGTCCCGGAACACAACACTCACGGTATCCACCACACGATACGACTGTATACCCCGACTTTTAATTTTATTTATCACTGGGTTCCAAGATGCAGATAATTTAAAATCATCCTCTCGGTTGAAAGTTGCTTTCTTATTTCTATAGCTTCCCGAACCATCCTGGGATAGTACTGACGGTCGGTGGAAAGGATCTTCGGTTTATGGAACTGTATCCAGTTTGGTGCCTGCGTTTAAGAGGCGATCAACTATGGCGGATTTATTTGTTTGTCGGTTTTTACATGCAGAAATGTGCTGCTTAATTCTCTCGGCTATAGTTCGCTTTGTTTGGCTGTATGTACTAGCTTTCACAACTGCATACATGGAGCTATTGTTTGTGTGTAGGGTTTACAAAGTAATTATTAAAAGCAGTAGTAGTAAAATATTATCTATATTGCTTTTAGGGTTTGAATTTCGTAATACTTTTTAATCACGCTCCAGGTAGCTTTGCATTTATTATCATTTTTGTTTATGCATCTTTTTTTAGAGTTAAAAATGCACTTTTTAAAAAGTTAGAATATGTCAAATAGTTATTTTTTAAATGAGTTTTTGTTTTCATAAAATAGAAATCGTAATTTTTTCTTAGTATTGCAACTTATTTTAACGCCTTTGCTAAGCCAAATTAGCTTTATTTTACCATGTAAATTTATTTTACATCTTTGGGATGCAGAGATTATAAAATAAACAAAATAAATAATGAAAATTCCCGAATGCTATATTAGCATCATTTTCTTTCAATATTTCTGACCACGACATTTTTTGTAAGCATTCCTTAAATTTTTGAATGTTTTCTCTGTTAAAGTGTATATATAATAATATGCTGCAGATTTTGATTGAGCAAATTTTAAAGAAAAAGTTTGCAGTTGGGCTGTGTCATGATCGGAGACATGCGGGGGTAGAACTGTTCCAGTTGCGCCTGGATCTTTAAATTATAGTTGTGACAATCCTGCAAGTTATTTGTAATGCTACTTTTTTATAATGTGTTTATGATTAGATCGTCGGCCATTATGATATTATAGTATGTCAATTTTTATTTTATTATAAGAAAGTGTTAATAAGTTATAAGAAGTGGGTTGGGTCAGATTGTGGTGTCCTGTATATGCAAATAACTATTAATTTTATGTTCATAAGCTTCCAATGTATTTTGTGAAGCATAAGTTTTGACCAATGATATTTACTCTTACATATCTCTTAACACCTTCCTTAATAAAGGTTTAAGTGAGACGTATCAAATCGGGACCAATATCTCTTTCTCACAAATCAAGCAGCGTTATTTCTAGAATTTCCCGTTTAGAGAGAAGGCAATATTTTGAAGAATTTTAAAATTATAATATGTATAATAATAATATTTTTAGGGTCGACGAAATGAGACGATTCTTTTTACTGCACGAAAATAATACGGTATCGTTCCTTTTTTATAATTTTCCCTTAAATCTTTCTTTATATATGTGAATGCCTTTCTTTGGGTTAAGAAATAGCCTTATTAGGCATACTATTCACTATTCCTCTCTTTATCTCTCTAGGATTTAAATATTTACATCATGATCAATGATTGATGATATAAAATCTCAATTTTTATATTTTTACAAAAAACTTTATTTAAGACAATGGTTTAGCTTAAAAATATTTAAGTATCTATTTTTATTGACGGCTAGGACAATCTTGTTATTATTAAAAATTTTAATTATGACAAAATATTTCTTATTTCATAGTCATTTTCATCAATATTTACTATCAATGTATCATTCAAATTTAATTTCATGTTTCGGCAATTTTTTGTTATTTCGGGGCCTGCGGTTTTGTCTCGTCACTAACTCTATATTGTTCATATTGCGTACTTGATCTCGATCGAGTTAGTTCTGCAGCTAATCCGGCGCACTGTTGGGAACCCAAGACATGTATATATTTCCAATTTAGCTTTTTATTTCATGGACGATGGCGTTAGAGGTTTTTATTAATTTAGTCCTTGTATGAATTTTCACGTTCTTAATTCCTGTTAGTGAGGTTGTAGGTTCTTCTTCCTTAGTTATAAGGTTTTGTTTTAAATAATTGATTACTTGTCGTAGGCATAATACCGTTAAATCTGTGAGAGTTGTCTACGGGTATATTCATGGCGGCCGGTGACAGCACTGGAGACGGTTCATACGTTGGCCGCGTCAATATTTCGCGTCTTAGTCAAAGTCTAGGTTTGGGGCTAACTAAATGTAGTCCGAGTTAACAATAAATACTAAACTTTGCGCGTACCGTTAAAAAACTCCCTTCATCTTGTCTCCTTGTTTTGAGAATAACCTCATCACGGTTACAGCTAGCATCGGAATTCTTGGCTTAGGCATATCGAACGATGTTAAGTTCTGCTTGTATCTGGAAAGCAGAGCTAAATTAGCCCCCCTACAACTTGTTGTGTTAAATAGGGCGAAGCTATTCTTCACGTAAGCCCATCAACTCCCAACTTTATAACGGCCAGGTTAGATCTCGTGTGGAGACTCACCCTTGGGTGGGGGTTACTCAATACAAGCTTATATAATTTGACAGCATTCAACATCGCGTTTAACTAGTACCTTACGGCTAGCTTGATTAACGCCTTACGCAGAAATGTTAGTTCGCTATGCATTTTTCGCCGTATTTTCCACGGGGAACGTTCTAAGCATTTGTTCGAATTATCCTGTAGCTAAATCCTACCATCAGACTTGGCGCCAACATTCAAAATTCCACCACTACCATCTCGATGTTATGAAGTCTACTAACGTGCGACTTAAGCGCATTAATTCATCTTGGAATTAGCTACCGCTATCGGTATTGCGGTGCCCCATATCACTAAGGGATTTAAGGCGCTTACGCATTTCAAATACTAGCAAAGAAACTGAGGAACCTCTGGTGATGCAGCTGATTGTGGTGTTGGCTTAGAATGTGTTGTTAAACACTTGCATTTCGTTGAACCGATTTCTCGTTATATTCTCAATATAAAAAAAAATATTTATACGGCCGCCATTACCGAAACTCTAAAGCGAAATGAGTGATAGAGCTCTCGATTCTGCCGCAGCAATATTCAAAAACATAGACCTTGGATAGCTTAAGCTATAGAATTGATTTACAAAAATACGAGATATACGATATCATTCATTGTAATAAGGGATCCGTGCTTTTACACTAACATATTATTTGCAATGTCAACCTAACGTGTATGATTTGAAGTCGTTTTTACAATGCGGATTCTATTTAAAAATCTGCAAAATTTAAACATATTTCCTTAAAATGTCAACTGCGCGTAAATGCATTTGTTTCAAGTCATTTCAACAATATGCATAATTTGACAATTGGAGTGGACAGTTTTGAGATGCTGTGCTGTACATCGTGGCATTTTTATAAATCTATGAATATTAGGCAATCACATCCCCAAACGAATTCGTCCATCCATTCGTCCATATTATAATTTGAAATAGCATAGGCATGGCTTAGTATTGAATACTAAGGATGGAGTGCAAATGTAACAATTTGAATAGGAAAAGTATCAATATATTTTTCATGGCTTCTTAACATAGAGATAACGTCTCTCAAAGTCTAAATATAAGAAAATAATGAGGCGTAGGTACTATCTGTCTCACTCTGGTGCTGTGGATATTACTCTGCTCAATGCGCACGCTAGGTTACACCGATAACGATAGTAACGTTTCCTCCTTTTTCCTTCTCTATTGACCGACACGGACTTTCACCGTCATGGTGCTGTCTAGGTGTATCCTTCTCTATCTACATTATCTTTATGAGAAATATTGATAAATATGCGCTTCCAGCCAGCCAGCCAGCCAGATCATTATAATTATTTTGCCTTTGTACCTGTAAAAATAATAATATGAAATTGTTCATATTTTAAATTTTAAAATATAAATAGTTGGTCAAAGTCATAATACAATATTGTTTTAAAATACATCTAGGTATGCCTACATACTTGTAATCGGTGTAGGTTGGTGGGTGGTGTCAATTTTGGAAGGCACCAAATGTTTTTTTTTTATAGAATTGTCCCCCCCCCCCGCAAATGAGCAATTGGAGCCTTTACGACTACAAACTCCTATGAACATAATCATAATTCCTATGCCGAGGAGCACGCTATAAAAATGTTTATACCGTTTTTAGCTTTAAAAATTATAGCGTTACGCCCAGCTAGTGCATACATCCATGAGTATTGCTCTTGTCTACAAATAAACAGACAGCTTTTGGAGTTTGTCTTTCTAAATTGTAGATTTTGACAGATTTCTTGGAGATCAAAGTAAACTGTGATGTTTTTTATACCGTTGATTACGAATTTCTCAATGAAAGAACTTTGTTAAGCAAGGAACTTAACAGTTCTTAGGAAATTAAGATTTGTGTCGTTTTATGATTCCATTTTCAATTTGGACGTTACCTGCATACCGCTTATCTATGCCTTGTATTGAGATGGAAGTAAAAAAAATAAAAATAACCTTAATTTTCGACTGTCATTTAAGCACAAACTATACAGTATTCATTTAGGTCATGTTCATGTTTTGAGCATTACAGAAGTACTACTTTACAATTTCATTTAATTATTTTAAGTGTATCAATACGCAGTATCTCCATAAAGTTTCTTACTTCATGTAATCAATTTCTAGGTTTTTGTGTACTTATGTCCCAACCATTGCTCAACAAACAGTCAGGAAAGAGCTGGAGGGAGATAAACCAAGAAAAGAAGGCATTAAAACGTCAACGCAATGAAGAAAAAATAATTAAACGTGAAAAACGAGTTGCTTTAGAAAAGGAAATAGAAGAAAAAACTAAAGAGGAAATTGATAAGGAAATAAAAAATACACAAATATCCACAATTAGCATTGCCGTGCCAGGTTCTATTTTAGAAAATGCTCAGTCTCCTGAATTACGTACTTACCTAGCTGGTCAGATAGCCCGAGCAGCGTGCGTTTTTTGCGTTGACGAAATCATTGTTTATGATGATGTTGGTGACAAAGTAAATACGAAAAAATCGAAATTGGAAAATGTCCATGGAGTGACTATTGCTAGAAAAAGTTGTGTACAGTTGGCACGAATTTTACAATACTTAGAATGTCCGCAGTATTTACGAAAACATTTTTTTCCTTTGCACAAAGATTTAGAATTTGCTGGGCTTTTGAATCCTCTAGATGCCCCACATCACTTACGTACATCAAATGATTTTAAATTTAGGTAGTTTAGTATTTTGTGTATATACAAATTCAAATATGTTTTTTATATATGTTGCTTTGCAAAATATGCACATTGGGGATTGAGCTCAACCACTTCATTAACAAGTACTGTGCTTTTACAGGGAAGGTATAACTATGAATAAAAAAGTTAAGCCGGGTAAGGGCTCTCAAGTCAATGTTGGATTATTAAAAGATGTGTCAACTGACAAATTAATAAATCCTGGTATAAGAGTTACCGTAAGAATGTTGCCTACAAGTGAAGGTGGTAAAAAATTAAAAGGTAAAATTGTGAGCCTGCAAACACCAAGAGCTGAAACTGGAGTATACTGGGGATACACAGTTAGAATTGCCAACAACCTTGGCCAAATATTTACACAGTGTCCTTACAAAGATGGGTAAGTTATACTATATTCTTTGTTTATAAAAATGTTTTCATTGCTTTCTTGTTGTCTACTTGTAAGTATATTCACACACAGAATTGCGTGGTCTGTAGTAAAACATACAATGGACAACAGGTGAATGAGGGAATAGAGACCACTTGTGTACTATAATGCTATGTTAAACAGCTTTTTAGACATGGTTGCTTTAGATGAAATTTGATGCACAAATACTTACCTTATTAAACATCTAATTAAAAAATTATATGTAATAGTGTACAAGTGTTTATAATTTATTATGTAATATATAAAATAATTGAAAAAAAAATAATGCAAAAAACACTAATGCCTCTCAATTGACTCTTGCTTTCTGCAATTGCTGATTTCCTGATAGTTCATGTGAAATGTAAAATATTAGAAATCATATTTGCCTGTATTTATTTTCTTGCAGTTATGACATGACAATTGGAACTTCAGACAGAGCAACCTCAATTGATGAGATTCCTAATAACGGAATTAAATATAATCATGCTCTCATAGTATTTGGAGGTTTACATGGCATTGAAGCAGCATTAGAAACTGATGAATTGTTGCAAGTGAATGAAGCTAGTTTGTTATTCAACCATTATATCAATGTCCTGCCAAATCAGGGCTCCAGAACAATTCGCACTGAAGAAGCCATACTCATTGCTCTGGCTGGATTAAGAACAAAAATGAAGGCTAATAATGAACCAATGATTTTTAAGGAAAGTGGTATAGCCCTTAGTTCTACATATGGATTATCATATTCTGATACAAAAAATGACAACAGTATAGACTTAAGCAAATTTGATTAAAACATATTTCAAAATAATCAATTTTATTTCTACAACTTTTTAATAATAAAATTTATATAAAATACATATAAAAATTTTATTGAAAAAATGTTTTTTGTAAAATGGCCCCCTTTCCAACTTAATCTTATATTTTATTTACAATTTCTTTCTTCACATAAGTTTATTTAATGCTTCTTGTACTGTATTTCTCAGTAAATTGATAGTAGCAGCTTGATCATGTGCTCCAATAATACCAGTTCCGGATACAATCATATTAGCTCCAGCCTTTGGATGAAATAGAGATATATAGTACATGGCAATGTGAAAAGAAGAGGGTAGTGATGGGTAACAGCTGAGGATTACGATGCACTAATGTTGCAATTTGGAAAGCAGGACAGGGTACACATTTCAGTGGCGTGGCAAAAGTAATGAGATTGTATTGATAGGTATAAAATTGCAACTGAGGAATTTAAGAACCAAAATAGGACTATGTAGGGTCTTTAAAGTGGAACATTGTAATATTTTGAGAGTATTATATTTTATTATATTTCTGCGTCGGCATGAATTTTTACCATTTATATAGCGTAAAGTGCTGATGAATAGGCAGTCGAGGTCTACTGGTGAGAACCTTTTTTTTTTTTTGTTGACGCGGGGAAACGCATTTACGCGCCTTCACTGGCCCTGGGTGGGGTCCAGTGGTGTGTGGGGCTCGCGGCACATTATATATTGCCGAATACCCACAAAAACCACCGCGAGTGCCACCAGTGCCGTTTTTGATGAGGTGCCCCGGAACAACAAATCATCAGGGCACCTCGACGGCAAGTCAGCCCCCGAAGAGACCGACGACACCTCCACAGATGGGGTTGTCCCGCACCACAGGACAACCCCACCGATTTTGGGACAGTGCAATGGAGTGAGGTTCCCATCCTCGCCCCTTGCCCCGTGCGCAAATGCGCCGCCACTTCTTGCTCTTTTGGCCCTCTTATTATAAGAGGGGTACAAAGAGCGGCACCTCCTCCTGCTCTTAAGTCCCCTCCTCTATAGGAGGGGTACTAAGAGTGTCTTGGATAACCCCAGGCTACTGAGCCCCACCGCCACGACAAGGCTTGAACCATGGTGGGGACTGGTGAGAACCTACACCAACAAATGTCAACATAATTGTTATGCAGAAGCATTGCACACCTTTCTCTATCTCCCAAAGGTCTACTGAAAATTCAAAAACCGCATGACACTATTATATCAGCAGCTTGTCCCTGGTTGTATCGGCCCAATTTGGTTGGAATGTAGCAGTAGCACTACTTCTTATAAGCTACCTATGCATAAGTGTAGTGTATATCTATCTATATACATAATCTGGTCACAAATACTGTCACAATAAAAAAAATATTACATTTGAATTTAGAATCTTATTTTATATGATTGTTTATTGTTTTCTTATATTGGCGTCAATACATTGTACAACATTATGCGATATTAAAATGGAGTGGGGTGATAAAAGGAATCGAACTGCTGTGATTGTTTGTGACAGAAATATCTGGCCGTCCACGTAGTGTTCGTACGAAAAAGTTGGTCAAGCAGTAAGGGAAAGAATTCAAAGAAATCATGTCCAAACGCAAAAGACAAGTCTTTCGGGAAATGAAGATAGCACCTAGACCTATGTCGCTTATTTTAAGAGACGACTTGGGACTTGTAGGCTATAAGAGGGTCATTTCTTAACTGACAAATTAAAGATAAATAGGGTTGTAAAATCGAAACAACTACTGAAGTGTTATATACAAAGGGACATCACAGAAAAAAAAAATTGTTTACGGATGAGATTTTTTTCTTACAATTGAGCAACTTTTTAACAAACAAAATGATTAGTAGCACTACTTTGATTATTGTGAGATATCAGATCCTCGATTCTCGTTACTTTGCAGCCGCGGTCACGGGAACACAGAGTGCTGAGCTTTTATTAGCAAATTTGTACGATTTTATATTTTGTCACTTGGAATTGTTTGGCTAGTGCGGTTTAATTTATGCTGAAAGCTCTAAGGAAGCCTCCCAAATAGTCGACAGAGTGCAACATGGGCATCAGCTTAAGTGTGTGTGAAGATACCATTCTTTAGAAGGTAGTAAAGCCTCTTAATAACACCATGTTTAATGTCCAAGTATGGTCCTCCCAGCAAGACTGCGCCAGGTCATAAAGCTCAGTCAATGCAACCTTGGCGAAAGTCTCTGACTTCATCAGAGCTGATAGCTGTTCGTAGTCTAGTCCCGATCTTAACTTTTAGATGGCTTGATAATTTGGAGTCCCTAAAACTACCTATATGATTGGCATTTCCCAATGAAAAGACTATGTTCTTCTATTGAGAAGTGGCCTCAACATTTAAGGGACCTTATTGCAGCCAATGGAGACCACTTCAAATAAGCTTTTTATATTTTTAAATGTTTTATGTTTGTGTGTTAAACTAACAATCTGTAAAAGTAATAATTGTCATTTACAATTTAAACAAATAGTTTTTCCTTTGTTACAATATTTATGGGAAGACTAGGTATCCTGACCTTTGCAGATATACACTAAGATTGAATTTCACGAAACTTCGTCCATAAGGATGCATTTTGGGGGTGGTGCTACTTGTATAATATAATGTCATGCTTTCTTTTTAATTTCATTCATACAAATAAAGCAATTTTCATTTTAATTTCAAATATAGAAGGAACAATGAAGTATAAATTTTATCTGCCAATTTGTAGTAGTAGTATTCATATATTGCACTAACCAAAATATATTTAGAATAAATTTGTACTCAAAAAATTTAAGTAACTTACATTAGCACAGCAGTTTATTGTAGATGGTCCCACTCCACCATCTACCTCTATGTTGAGTAAGGGATACTGTTCTCTTAAATATTTAACTTTTGTCATTTGATCTTCCATAAATTTTTGTCCGCCAAATCCAGGTTCAACAGTCATAATGAGGACCATGTCTGATATGGAAATGTATTTTTCAACATCAGCCACAGGAGTTCCTGGTTTTATAGCTAAACCTACCTGAAACATGTTGGTAAAATGCAACCAAGCACAAATAGCATGCAGATTTTTTAAATTTTACATGTATGTATACACAATTGAGTCAATATTCCAATATGCATCATGTGTCCTGTTCAAATTATTATTATAATGTTTTATCATCATAAATGATAAATTTGAACAAACTGACAGTAGTTAAACACATTAAATGTAATGCCATAACCATCAAAGAAATTTGGAATAACTTATTACCTTCATACCATTTTCTTTTATTTTCCGACAAACAGCTTCTATGTCATTAACAGGTTCAATGTGAAATGTATATTGATTAACTCCAGCATCAGCCATAGGTGCAATCCACTAAAAATAGTGAAATTATATAATTGATTGTTAGGTGTTGATATTTTTTTGTGTTTTCATTTAATATGTTTATGATAAAAGTATAGAAATTATAATGAAGTTGTACAACAAAATACTAAAGTTATTAACAAATGAATATGAAGCTTATGCTCTTTAAAGGGGTAATAGACTATTCATACTTTATTTGATATTACATTAAAAGCCTAACAAGATCTTATTTGTAGTCTACTATACTTGATATAAGCTGCTCTTTATATACAACATGTAACAAAAACCCTGTTATTACTTTTAGGCATTACACATATACTGTTACCGAAAATAATAAGGCAATAATAATAAGAAACAATAATGAAATATTTAAAAAAATGTTTACAATTACATAAATTTCTGTTCAAATGCATGATACCACAGCAAATTTTCACGTGATGAGTTCATGACCTGTAGTTACAAATATGTAGCTACTCTGTACACTCGGGTTGATGATCACTGTAAATGATGTTAGGTCCACCAAAACTATCAGCCCTGCGGGACGGATATTGTAGTGATTTAGTACTTATTTTGTATTTTTAAGTCTAACAGTTCTACTAAATGACATGCATTTTAAGTATTCAATTGTTTCTAATTATGGTTTTTGTTACATACTGTATATATATCTTTGATTATTATATAGTCCTGGAACAGTAGCACTCAATATTTTTTTCTAAACACTACTCCCAAGAAAGATCTCAAGCTTCTCTACCTCCTATTATAACTTGCATAGCCATTACAAATTATAAAAGAAAACAGTCAAGTATGTGGACCAATGTCAAGGGTTTCATACCTATACAAGAGGTAAGGATAACATGGAAATAAACTGGTGGCGACTGCATTCAGCAATAGACAGCCACGCAGAGGTTCATAGGTGAGACGCCAAACTTTACGACATACAACAAATATATATATATATTAGTATAAGATTTTTTTTATCAATCAGCAAAATTGGCATGTACAGTGGTATCAAAAGTCGGGCAAACCATACATGTTGGGTTTGAATCACACCCAAATCAAGGAAATTTATCCATGTATTATATATTATATGCATTTCTACAGTAAAAATATGAAATATAACACATTTCTCAAGTCAAAAAAAAAAATCCATTGTTTGATAACCATAACACAAGCCGGTATTCATGATAGGGATAGGCTAATGTGCTGTAAGTCTACAGATACTATCATGATAGGGATAGGCAGTAGACTTACAGCACATTAGTGCTGTAGGTCTACAGATACTATTATAATAGGGATTCCACTTCTGCTTGTTGAGGTACAGAGCCCGAAAAATCATATTTGTAGAATTTAACATGAATTAGTATCAATAAAATACTGTTTCATTAATGTGACATATGTGTTTATTTTTTATTACATTTTTGATGGATTAATTGTGAAAGATTGTTAGCTCGTCGGTCACGTTGTGGATTATTACAAATCTTGTTCATGTTTTTTATATTGCCTTTTTTTTTAAAGACGACAATGTGTTGTGAACAAAACAGAGTAATTTTAAGATTAATATGAGAATAATTCGCATTTTTAAATGTATAATAAATTATTTAACCTGTTCAGGATTTGAAACCATCATATGTGTTTCAAAGAATGCATCCTTGATCTTCCCCCTTAAACATTTAACGACCGGGTGTCCAAAAGTTAAATTTGGTACAAAATGGCCATCCATCACATCTAAATGTAAATAATCAGCTCCATTATCTAGAAGCTTTTGAGATTCTTCATATAATTTTGACAAATCAGAGTTCAGAATGCTCGGTCCAATAAGTGCACGTAAACGGCTCATAATTAGTTAGCTTAAATAAGTATTCGTTTATTTATAGTGTACCTCACTTAATTGTGTAAAATATGATCTAATTATTAGTATCGCTTAGCATTACCACTTATCAGCTCTAAACTACTAAAACCTTTGAACTGAATAGTTGTTAACAATGCGAATTTCTTATTGCTTTGACGGTTTAAGTCGTAAAATATAATTGCAATAAAGTTCAAAATCGGTTGAAATATAAATGTTTTATAATAATTTTGTAATATCAGTTATATTACAAGATTTACAGAATCTATGATTCGATTTGTCAATGAATCAAAATGTTTTATTGTCGATATTGTTGTTTGTTGTAAGATCCGTCCTTACGTACAAGCTAAA
The DNA here is from genome assembly GCA_017140195.1 of Eumaeus atala. Taxonomy (NCBI): domain Eukaryota; kingdom Metazoa; phylum Arthropoda; class Insecta; order Lepidoptera; family Lycaenidae; genus Eumaeus; species Eumaeus atala. Next base: position 203,240 of record JAFELO010000633.1, on the reverse strand, counting down.
ATCATATGGCTATGCCGCCTCGTCTTTAGTAGTTCACTTGTCTTTAGTTGTCTTATAAAGTATACGTCTTGGACTTTATTTTGGAAGGGTTGATGATAGCACGTGTTTGTGATTGATTTACGAAATTTGTCGATTCTTTGTGTTTACGTTTGGTTTGTTTGAGTGCTTTGTGTTGCTTTTTGTGTCTCTTTAATAATTCTTCTGTTAGAGACTGCTGAGGACGGCCATGTCGATTCTTCTCAAGCCTCCTAATCCTGCCTCTGTGATCTCCTCCGGGGATTGGTCGCTTGGCCTGTTGCCGGGGGAGGTTATGGAACACACATCCCAAAGTACCAAACGGTCACATGACATTGATGAGGTTCAGGTTCCTCTGCCTAAAAAGATTGTTCCTCCATCTGCATCTGTACAATAGACGCACAATCACCCAAGCCTATTAGAGTCCAAGAAATATACAGATGCAGATTTAGGACCGCTTATTGTACATGTTTCCCACTCAGAAGATCATCCTTCTCCCGGTGCTTTCATAAATTCTATTATATTCGGTCAAGTTATGACAAACTCTCGAGATACATTGAGTATGAAAAAGGACGGAATAGCTAAGGTTGGTAGAAACAGGATTAGCGTGGATTTTTCGTCTCTAAAAGCTGCTAATGATTTTCTCTCTAATCCCGTTTTACTATCAAACAAGTTCACTGCCACCGTTCCCACTTACAATCTTACTAGTATGGGTGGCGTTCGAAATGTTCCCACAGAGATGTCCATGGGCGAATTTGTTAGTAGTACTAATGTCCCAGATGGTTGCGGATACATTCTAAGGGCCAGACATCATAACCGAGAGTCCTCGATTGATGGTAATACTGTTTGGATCCCAATTGGCTCAGTTGTGTTGACATTTAATGATTAGGTTCTTCTATTCAGAGTTTTCTGTTTATACACTGCCTTACCAGTAGAACTGTACCAATTCCCCACAATCCAGTGTCTCAGCTGCTGTCGTATTGGTTATGTGGTTCCCACTAATTCAATGAAATTCACAAAGTATTCATCCTAAAGTTCCCAGTTTCGGAGCTTTTCATGTTTCCGAGATGACAGAGCTGATAATTATGCGGGTGTGGCTTTGATCTTAAGATCAGGCCTTTTTTTTCACGTTAGTCTCTTCCACAAATCCCTTCTGGTATTAATGTTGTTGCTGCCTTAATCCAGGATGTCTGTATACTTCTGATATATTCCTAATACTTTTTTTTTGGTGAAAAAGGGTAATGCATTTACGCATGACACCTGGAAGCCCGGGTAGACTCCCAGACCTATTTTGGACTCGGCAATTGGGTAGCAATACCAACTAAACCCCTACGAGAGCCTTCAGCCGCTTTTAGTGGAGGGTGCCGGATCTGCAGGCAACAGGACACCTCCAGCGACAGGCTGGCCTTAACGAAAAGGCCAGACTTCACCTCCCCGGGGACTGTCTGGCTACTCTATGACCAGTCCCCACGCCGCCGTATCTTTGATGAAGTGGACCGGGTTCCCATCCCGACCCCACACGGAACACAGGGGCACCACTGAAGGCGCTGCAGATAGCACCTCCTTCGTAGCCCCATACGTCGTCAGCGGGGGGAGGCCGCGTCGGTAGCCTCCTCTCACCCGCTCGTCGTCTTCCTTCTGGGACATGACGGTCTCGCAGAAGGAAGCCATCGACTGGTAGGACTCGTCGCTGCCGAGAATCGCGACGATGATGCTCGACAATGACAAGTCCCCTCCGACAACTGATGTCAGATCGTGATGCAGTGCCGCCCATCTCGGGCAGACCTCGAGGGTGTGCTGGGTCGAGTCCTCCGCCGCGTCACAATCGTGACACCAAGTCGTCGGCTCCCTGTGGGCTGTCCGACACAGACACAGTTATCTCTGTGCCGTACGGCTGCCACGCCAGGTCCTCCTCCCACCTCTGTATTAACGCCACACGCCCTAACCGGCGGACACGCAGGATCTCGTTATGCGTAGAGTTAAAGCCGAGAACCCTCCTATCCGAGACATAGGAGTAGCTCTCGGCAAGAACCTCCGCCACGAGCTCCCACGGGTGGTCACCGGCTAGGGCCGTAGCTGCAACCCACGAAACCGTACGGTACTCCCGAATCGACCTCACGGCTGATCACGAGGTCTAGACCGACCTCGGCCAGCCGAGCCGCTACCTTGTATGTCTTTCCACGGGCATACACGAGGGTGTCATCCACGTAGCAAATGACACCCATCCCGGGAAGGAGACGGCCTCGCACGACCCAGTTGTAGCCGTCGTCCCACAGGATCGGTCCAAGAACCCTGCGGAACGCCACGCGCGACTCGCCGCCACTCCACGGACCCCGACCGGTTCTCGAGGGCCACTCTGCGACCCGAGGGATACGCATCCAGCAGCCTCACGAGATAGGGAGGCACCTTGAAGAATTTCAGTGCCTCCCGTATTACGTAGTGCGGGAGACTGTTGAATGCGTTCGCGATGTCCAACGACACCGCGACCACCACCTCCCCCTTGTGTTCCGCCTCACCCGTCACAGCCCGCAAGCGCTTGAGGGCGTCGATCGTCGACCGGTGTGCTCGGAACCCGAATTGTGGCTCCGAGAGTCCGGGTCCCGTGCCCTCCTCCAGATGCTGAACGAGACGGGAGGCCACAATCCTTTCTAAAGCCTTCCCAGCCTCGTTCAGCAGCACCACCGGTCGAACCGACAATGCCGAGTCCATGGGCCGCCCTGCCTTTGGAAGTAGGCAGAGGCGACCCTACTTCCATGCCCCCAGGAAATGAAAATGATTATAAACTTCCCAGAGGCTATCCCCGAGGTGCACGAGCGAGATCGCTAGCACTCCCCCATGCACCCCGTCTGAACCCGGCGCCCTCTTCTTACTCTGGAGGCGAGTCAGAATCGCCTACATTTCAGTCTCCGCGACGGGTGGCGGAACACCCTCCTCCTCTCCGACGTTTGCCGAGCTATCCTGGGGGGCATGAAGCCCCCGGGTGTGTCGATCCTCATCAGTTGGTCCGGCTGGAGCATCTCCGTGATGGGGGCCGACTGGGCGCCCATGGCCCAGTGAATGCATCGCAGAGCCGGTCAGCCGCCTCGTCCACCCCTATCTCCGACAGCGGCGGGAGGCCGCAATGGCCCACACCAGTTCTGCCAGTTCCCGGTTGAGCTTGGTGAGCGCCCAACACGGAAACCGGCTTTGCCCCCTTCCAGACGATGACGACGACAGCGACTATCCCAGACGTGTCGAAGGCGGAGACACCTTGAACCTTATATAGCAGTGGTCCGAGAGTGTCTCCATCCTCCACCCCTCCACTCTCCGTGCGATGGCCGGCTTGGCGAACGTGATGTCCACCACGGAACCTCCCGACCATCGCACACACGTCTGGACTGTCCCAATGTTGACCAGGGACAGTCCGGCAGCTACCGCCCACATCTCCAGCTCCCTCCCTTTCGGGTTCGTGATCGGGTTACCCCAAGCCGTGGACTTGGCATTGAGGTCCCCGGCCACGAACACCTGGAGGGGGGCTAGCTGTCCTAACAGCGACCCTAGAACGTCGAGAAACCGCTCTAGGGCCGCCAAATTGTGGTGAGAAGCTTACCCCTACGAAGGCAACCTCTCCCCGAACCGCCGCCACGTACCCGCGGCCCCTTGCTTTGACAACGAGCGGGGGGCCGACTCCAGGCCTCGTCAGTCGAACCATCGCTGTCCCCCGCCCAGTGTGGGTTGCTCGAGGGCACAGCGTACGGGTCGGCGATGACCACGACGTCGATGCGCCACTCCGCCCTGGACTGCAGGAAAAGGTCCTGAGCCCCGGTGGTTTACGTTCGCCTGTGGGACGCTGAGATGCCTGGCCATTTAGGACATCTCAACATCAACCGGCCCCGCTCGGTTGCCTCCTTGTGTGCGAGGAGCGACCTTCCCACGGGTGACTGGGGGCTTGCACGACATGCTCCCCATGACGTGGCTTGCCGGCGTACCAGCGGCCACGCACACTGCACAGTGCGGGGCGGCTCTGCAAGTGCCGGCTTTGTGGCCAGCTTGACCGCGGCGATACCAGAGCTCGCTGCGATCGACGACAGCGGGGCACATGCTAGAAACGTGCCCCATTCCCAGGTATCTGAAACAATGTCTGGGGCGCGCCTGCAGTAGGTGGATGTTAGCCCTGCTCCACCCCACTGCTATGCTCCCGGCCTGCAGAAGCTTTTTGGCAGCCTCCGCCGGGAGCTCGATGTGCGCTGAGCTCGAGCCGAATTGCCTTCGCACCTGGCTCGGGTTGCAGCCTCCTTCCTGGGCCACAGTGGTAGCGAGGCGCTCTGCGGTAACCGCGTCACTGAGGCCCGTGACTCTCATGTCCGTTTTCTTCACGGGCCTGGTGACGTCAGCCTCCTCCGCCAACGCCGTCTTTAATCGAGCGGCGAGTTTGTCTGCTTTCTCGCCGCTCGTGGGGCCGGGCAACTGGATGAGGCGCGCTCCGGTTGCCGACTGGCGGGTCCGAAGCGGGCCAATGCCCAGCTCCTTCAGATCGACCTTTGCCTCCGCCTTTAAAAGAGAGGAAGCATAAGTTGCCCCCTTTTCCACAGCCTCTAGCCGCAATTTTAATATTACGGCCGAGGAGCGAGGGAGCGACAGTTTCGGCTTCGCCGCTTCCTTCCTCTTTGCCCGGCGCGAAAGTCACCGGCTTTTCAGTCATTTTCTTTGATGGAGCTGATGCTACCGGCTCCTTTGTCGCCTTTCGTCGGACGACATCTGTCCACGTGTTGCCTCTTCTTGTGGGGGATGCTCTTCGGCCCTTTGTCCATTGGTAGTGCCGCAAACGTTGAGGTAGAGGGACCAAACGAAGTCCACTCCACCTGTTCTTTTCCCTTCCCCTTTCCCTTTCTCTTAGTTGCTTGGGGTAGGGCTGGAAAATCATGCAAATTCGTTTCCATCTCCTTAACGGTAACGACCTCCCTCTTGCCGGGGACAATAGGCAACTGGCGAAGGACACCCTAGTCTCTTTCGCCAGTTGCCTATTGTCCCCGGCAAGAGGAGGTCGGCAGGGCTGCGCGGGTAGGAGCCGCATCTCCATACCCGAGATGCGCGCATCCACTATATTCTCCATCACCTGTGCAACCTCCGTCATGAAATCGGCTGTATTCGGAATTGCACCGGACCCTTCCACCGACTTCTTCCGCGCATCTTCAAAATCGCGTCTGTATGCGCGAACTTTTCGTCTCAGGTTGCCCAGGTTCCACTGAAAACGGGCATTGTCCGCATCACCCTCCGTCCGGTCGACCAGGGACTCGACCATGTCCCTTATACTCACTGCGGCCCGCCGTAGTTTGGTGGCGTAGCCACACCGCAGGTGCGCCGATTTTCCGGTCAGACCGAGGATCACGCTCAAGTTGGCCTCCGCTGCCACCCTGATGTCCTCAGCCCCGCACCTCTCCACATCTTCTAGCACTACTGGAGCCTCCGCCGTGTTCACTGTACCCACATTCTCCTTCAGGAAAGCCCTCTTAGCTAACGCCACCTCGAAGTCGTCATCATTGGACATCTCGACACGCTCTCGGAGTGCCGCCCTGGAACTATTTAAAGTCGGTGCCTTCACGCGCTTCGAAACATTGCGCGACCAACTTCCTCCGCCTCAGACTCGTAATCTCCAGATCGTGCAGAGAACATCCTTCTTCTACTCAAGTCCGATTAGGACAAGGACGTGATAGAGGAAAATAAATTTTCCGAAACAATCACCGGTTCTCCTTTCCTTCCCCCTGCGCTTCCCTCTCAACTTTCCCTGGCGTAAGTCGTCTCGCCCCACTAACTCTGGCACCTACGGACTTCACTCCCGCGGGAACACCGCGGCGTTTGCAAAATACTTCAATAACAGTTTACCGAAGTTTACTGTAGATCAAAGTATTTTGTAAACAAACCCCGAAGCTCCCAGAAGGAGTGGGTGAACCCTACAAACGAAAAGGCTCAAAAAGGCACCTACACGAACCCCGAAAAGCCCCACACTAACAAGTCGCCTATGCTGTAACCCATTTACTGCAACTGATTGTGATTCTAGTGTGAGTTCTTTGCCTAACATTAATATTCCAAATTTAGAGGTCTGTTATGATAATTTCGTTTCATGTCTGTCGTCTTCTGCAGATAAAAACATTCCACACAAAAAAAGCCCCATTTAAGCCTTCTCCACCTTGGCGGATGCGGAATGTAGTGACATGGTTCACCAAAGGAAAAAAGCTGAGGAAACATATTGTTTATTTACGACAATGGATAATTTCCTTGTCTTTAAAAGAATATCAGCCTTGGCAAAGCGTCTTTTTTAAAATAAAGAAGAGATTAGGTTGGATATCCTTCTGCACTTCTATTAGCCCACGTTACCCCGCAGTTTTATTATGGAGACAAATTAAACGATTTCGCCGTGCCTTTTTTGTAAAGGATTTACCAAGCAATGCCCCGTATCTTTGGTATGAAGGCTTTGTAGATAAATTAGCTCCACCAAGTGTCCCCCATCAGGATTCTCTATCAATCCATTCACTGTCCCGAAGTACTGCATGTAACAGATTTGAGTATCCATTTTTAATGTCAGAACTTCTTTCCGCGTTGGATATCCTTAGAAATACTTCTCCTGGTCTAGATGGCATTCTTCATGTCTTTATCATAAAATCTGGCCCTGCCTCAAAAACATTATTTCTAAACCTCCTTAATATTTTTTTTTCAATTGGGTCATGTACCTCCTTCGTGGAAAAACCAGTTAGTACTTCCTATACTCAAGACTGGTAAAGACCCAAATTTAGATTCTTCTTACCGTCCCATTGCCCTTTCTTCTTACCTATTTAAAATTATGGAACACATGATTAAAGCCCGCCTTGAATGGTTCGTGGAAAGTAATCACTTGCTGACTAAGTCCCAATTTGGGTTGAGAAAAGGTTTGATAGCTTAGCCATCCTTTCCACTGACATCCGCATAGCATTCTCTAAGAATGAAATCCTCGTTGGTGTGTTCCTAGATATAGAAGCTGCATATGATAACGTGGTTCTTCCTTTGCTCAGAAACAAATTGTTTAAGCTGAACATTCCGGAGAGACTGTGTAATTTCATCTGCAGCTCACTCATGGATAGAACAATAGAATCCGTTATGGAGGTCTTTCGTCTTTGAGACGTGTTTGGAAAATTCTTCCTCAAGGCTCAGTCCTCAGCCCCTTATTATATAACCTTTACACTTCGGATCTTGAGCAGTCAGTTATTCCCTTTTGCAACATTCTACAGTATGCCGATGACGTCGCCATATATTCATCATTCAAAACATTGACTTTCTTCAAAATAACATAAATCAAGCTTTGTTTTACTTAGAACAGTGGCTTACATCACATGGTATGTCGCTTTCTCCTCCTAAAAGCTCGGTAGTAATATTTACGAGAAGAAGAATTATCCCTCTTATTGACATAGTGTTCCAGGACCATCCAATTCCAATCGGAAATAAGGTGAAATTCTTAAGAATTCTTTTAGACTCTAAATTGTTTGGCACTCCACACATCAATTACATTGTCCAAAAGTGCCAGTCCAATATTAGCACTCTTAGATGCGTTTCGGGTGTTTGGTGTGGGGGCTCATCCATTATCTCAAAAATTACTTTACAATGCCATTGTCCGAGGCGTAATTGACTATGGCTATTTTCTCTTGGAACCACGGTTTTACAAGCAAGGTTTCTCTAGGAAAAGTAGATAAAACGCAATATCAATGCTTACGCGCGATACTAGGAGCCATAAAATCTTCCCCTACGAGTTCTCTCCAGGTAGAAGCCCTCGAAAGAAAACTCTCCATTGTTTTTACGAAGACATTTTTTATCAGATAGATATATTTACAATTTCTGTTCGTTCTGATCATCCTCTTCTGGCAAAACTTCAAAATTTGATTCATCTGATGCTTAATAATAAATATTTTGGCGTGTCCAAAGATGGTTCAGGTTCCAATTAAATTTTAATAGTATTATAGAGAAGGATTGGAGTGATTGGCTTCCTATATACACAGATGCCTCCAAACTTTCACTAGGAGGCCATGTGGGTCCGGCAATTTGTATCCCCAAATATAATACTCTCTTCAGTTTTAAATGTCCTATATCATCATCTGTTTTCACTGGTGAGTTCATAGCTATTCTAGAGGCAGTTAAATGTATAGAATGTCACCACTTAAACAGAACTATAATTTTCACGGACTCATTGAGTACACTCCAAGCCATCGGGTCAAACCACTTTGTTTCTAATTATAAATTTCCTCCTGTTATAGAATTAAAGAAATTCTATACAAATGTTTTTCTTGTAACATTGATATTGTACTAGCTTGGTTACCTGGTCGTAATGGTATTCTCGGCAGTGAAATTGTGGATCAATTTGCAAAAGACGCCGTATCAAAAGGCTGCCGATATCATAATATAAGTTATTTTCATGATCTCTTGAGCTATCCAAAACTAGATCTTGTTAAGGAGTGGCAAACAAATTTTTTAAATAGTAGCAGGGTATAGCCCGTTATTTTTATGATATCCAACCTCATATTCATTCTAAACCTTGGTTTTCTCACGTCTCACAGATAAACAAACAACGCCGGTTATGTGCAGGTTGCGTATAGGCCACTTGTGTACTCCCCTACATTTAAATAGATTAGGAATTATACAATCTTCTTTGTGTGGACTTGAGGAGGGTTCAACAGAACATATCCTTTTCAATTACACAAACCGCAGAGTTTCTTTGTACACCATCCTCCCTAGGAACATTCGTAAGCCTGTTAACATTAAAACCTTGCTATATATGTCTTCTAATAACTATAAGCTTTTATACCTTCTATGTCATTATATCCGCTCAAACAACATTAAATTGTAAATTGTCTCTTTTTTATTTGTTTGTGTATGTGCTGTAATGTTTTCGTTTGTCCTTTTTAGATTATCTACATTCAAACAAGATATTATAATCTCATCACTTTGGCACAAGTTTGAAACCGATCAATCTTGAAAATCAAGTGTCAACTTGGACATTGGCAGCAATGGCTGTTAACCTATGACGGCCGATTGCCATTTCTAACGAAAGAAGAAGAGAAGAAGTATACGTCTTTAGTTCACAATTTTTCTTATTTTCTCTTTGTTTAATGATGTTGTTGTTGTAAGATTCTTCCTTATGGACAGGCTAAGATCGAATGAACATGCCGCCTCGTCTTTAGTAGTTCATTTTCGTTGTTGTTTTATAAAGTATACGTCTTTAGCTCGCCATCTTTTTTCCCTCCTCGTTAACTCTTTGTTTTTTTTGACATATTACTTTGCTGTTTACAACTTTTTTCTTAATTTAGTAATAGGCCAATATCAACATAAGGAAAAGCCTAAATATTACAAAAACAAGTAGCTAAAATACAACATATTGTATTGAATATATTTCATGAATCGTTGACGACGACAGGCAGATTCTGCTTCCATCTTTTCGGATGTTGAATGTTGTTTTCCGCATAAGCCATCACTATCACGCTTAAATAGGTCATGACTCTGAGAGCCCAAGCTTTTGTCTCTTTCGACTTCCGTGACATGAATTACCAGAACATTCATACCATAACCAGTGAGTAAGTATCTGTGTCATGGGAACTGACAGTTATTTATACGGGTACTATGATGATAAAACTTTCAAATAACAATGCCAACTAGATTTTTACATTTGGATATGACGACATTAAATATACTTGAAATATTGCATTTTATAAATTCTCTTTTAGTAAATTACACACCATGTGTTGGTTTAATAAAATTTGTCTGTCTATATTTTGCTTTATAATTGTTAATGTAAACTGTAATAGTGCCACAGACTACTGTAAAGCCGATGTTTGTGGTGGCAGTAAAGAACACACACTTTGCAAGGTTGGTTTATTATTATATTAACAAATGTTACAGGTCAGGATTTCTCAAAGTAGGATGTGTAATAAGTAAAGGCAGTGGCATGTTATTTATTTAAATCAAGAGCAAAACTGTTTTTACTTCAAATGCTATATATAGATTTCTATCTATTATATGTTATTATACTACAAATCTATTAATATTAGTTATTCTATGTAACACTAAAATGATTTTTATTTTATCATTTTTTTTGTGTTATTTTAATAAAATGCTTGTCTGGAAACCCCAATAAAAAACCTATTGTTTCATAATAATCACATTTAACAACGAATATGTTTCGGAGAGGAAAGGTTTTGAAACCATAGATATACAGATGTAGTACATTCTCTGTCTCTCTTCTTTGATTACTGTCTCTTGCGCAATGGCCATGCGATATTAGATAAACAAAGGTAGTAACTGCTTTCTCATTTTCGGCCAGTTGCCATTATATTACTGCTTTGGGCGTCCCTTTTCTATTAATATTATCTGTATGGTAGAGACATAAGGTTTTTGATTTTATCCAATTTTTACCCCTGATATTTTTAGCACGGTAACTTAAAACGGTTTTTAAGTAGGTGGTAAGTAATCTCAAAAATCCAAATAATATAGTATACGAAATCCGTTACATGGACTTCGAAATTTTGATCCGATTTTGCTTAAGGCAAATATGTATGTATTTAATAGCGATCGTTTGCGACTTCGAATGTTATTGCTTGTTCGTTGATTCATTCCTTACAATGTCATTAGATAGCAGCAGAGCAAACAATAACGAATATTTCAAAACCCAACAGCAATTATATAGTAAGTTCAGACAGATAGGTACGCATTACATAAGTGAGCGGGAGTTGGGATTTGTTTAAGAGACTAATGAGAATCCGAGTGTGTACTACCTACATTTATTAACATCAGTAACGATATTTTTATACGTATGCGTTGCCTCCCTTTATCCCATTCTTACCAACCTTTCCATTCCTATTCCATTGCAATCCAGCTATAAAGTAGGCAGTATTAATTCATAAATTATAATTTGAAATATCATCCACGATTCATTTTAAACCAGACAAGGCAAATGTAAGTACTTATAATTTTACACAAATGTCTTGGAAGTTTTCAGATGTATCCCCGAACTGTGTTGACTACGAGAGAACAATTCTCAGTACCAAAGATAAACAACTAATTTTAGATAAAATAAACTCCAGAAGAAACAAAGTGGCTTCTGGGGAGATAAGATCATTGCCAGCCGCTGAAAGTTTAATGAAATTGGTAAGATTTCAAATTACCTAGTTAGGTGTTGCGATGAAAAATATGCGATCTTTCAGTCATTTGCAATTAGTTCAAAGTCCTATGTTTCCTGTATTTGTTAATAAATAAATGTATACTAAAAAAAATAATGGTTCAAGCCTTGTCGTGTCGATAAGACGCCTAATAGCCAGCGGTGAACCCAGGCGAAGCCATTTGAACCGAGGAGGATACTTTTACACCCCGCTTATAAGAAGAGGGTGCTAAAGAGCAGGTAGAGCAGGAGGCGCTCTTTGTACCCTCTTATAAGAAGAGGGGACAAATGTGCAACAGGCGGAGGTGCTTTTGCGCACGGGGCAAGGAGCGTGTATGGTAACCTCACCCCCGTTGTACTGTCTCAGAGTTGCTAGGGTTGTGTCCCGGACACATCACCAAAGGCGGCACTGATGGCACTTGCGGTGGTTTAGTGGGCATCCGGCACTATAATGTGCAGCCAGGAAAGCACTCTATAAACAACAAGTTAACAGCTACCCAGTGATATCTGCACAGTAATGCAGTGTGGGGAGCACTGAAATGGACATCCATCGGCATGCGACGGAGAACAAAGGTTCACCAACACCGATTTTCATTGATATCCGGGTGGTAAGAGAAAAAAACAGTGACTATTTGGAATGCTTACTATACGATGATAAAATAATATTAAATATATATAAACCTATTCAATATAAAAAAAATAATGAAATAAAATATGTATTAATAACAACGAGTCCTTTTTGTACATTATGATAAACATAAAAAATTGGCTGAAATGTCATACCCACTTTATATCAAGGCATTGAAATAGCATGATGGCATTTGAAAAAATAATACGTTTAATAATAATGATTGCACATCTGTATCATCGGATTGTTCCACAGATTACGATAGGTCTCATTCAATCAACCTCAAAATGTACCTAGTTTCAACTTGCATGCAATCTAAACTGGCTGCAGCGCGGTCTTTGTCTTCCCCCCTGGTTGATTGTTGTCCTATTTTGTATTTTTTTAACGTTAAAGCTACTGTCCTATCTGCCTTCATGCCGCACTACGAGCAATCCTAAGCGTGCGGATAAAAAAGTTCCACCTAAAAACTTTAGGTAAATACATAAAGTAAAATTAAAAAGGAAAATATTTTTTTATATTTATAAATCGCCGTTTGTTGTCAACCTTCAACAAGTTGACTTCTATTTGATATTTTATCGTTCAACCTCTACTTAATATTAGGTCCTTACATATGAAATTGGCGTTTTTACTTTACTACTTTTTTTGCTTTATACTGGCTACTTTCATCACGAATTTCTCCTCTTTTGTAAGAAATTCCAAATTCAAATTTGTACAGCTATTTACTCATGTATTTGTGCTTCGATGGCCGTCATTCGTTCGTTTTTTTTTCTGTATGTGTCACTCATACGTAATGGAAACGGAGTTCCGCCGGGGCTCTAGTGTTGCGGAAACAGTTCGAAAGGTGAATGATGTGTGGCGTGTCGTTTTAAGAAAAACCCTGTTCGTTTTTGATTCTAAAGTTTTTGTTTTGGAAATTTCGACATGCAGAACATGTCCCGTGGTCGGCCTGAGACCCAAGTCGATAATGAAGATTGGAAGGCGGAAGGAAGAGGATCCATCGCAAACCACGTCCGAGTTAACTATAGGCTGCGATGTCATAGCAAATTGGGAAGATTAAAAAGCTTAAAAGTTGGGAAACTCACGAATTGACTGAAGCAAACCGGCAAATGCGCGTCGACTGCTGCGTTACACTGCTAGACCGACACAATAATGATAGTATTTTAAACCGAATCATTGTCTATGAAAAATGGATTCTTTACGATAATCGGAAGCGTTCAGGCAACGGTTAGATCCTGGCCAGCCAGCCAAATGCTGCCCCAAGCGGAAACTAACTCCAATAAATTTTCTTGTAATAATGTATTTCTTGTAAGCGTTTGGTGGACCAGTGCCGGTATTGTTTCTCAAATCTGGCCAGACTATTACGACTGAAGTCTATTGCCAGCAATTGCAAACCATAATGTAAAAGCTAGCGGCTAAATAACCTAGGCTCTTCAGTCGCTCCACGCCATTGCTGTCTCACGACAACGCTAGAGCACACACTGCGCCAAAGACGGCTACCAAATTAGGTGGGGGAGTCCAAATCGCCTTTAAAGATTTTAATGATTCCCGTGTGACCAGTTTTTTAGTAAAGGGATTAATTAACTACCGATGAGTTGGCAAAAGTGCATAGGAAACAATGGTTCATACTTTGATTGATTGAATATATTATCATCATTCATCATCATTATCAGCCCCTATCGGTCCACTGCTGGACATAGGCCTCTCTCAATGACTGCCTTGATGATCGATCTCCTGCTACTTGCATCCATCTCGGACCGGCTACTGCAGGGTGATCGTCTTCCCACCTGGTGAACGTTCGACCAACATTTCGTTTTCCTAAACGCGGCCTCCACTTCAGAACCTTACTGGCCCATCTGCCATCTGTTCTTCTGAGTGTGTGACCAGCTCGTTGCCACTTCAGCAAGCCTATTCGTCGCGTGATATCTGATATTTTAGTTCTCTGCCTTATGACTTCGTTACCAATTCTGTCGGGCAGAGAAACACCCTACATAGCACGTTCAATAGCCCGTTCAGCTACCGCAAACTTGCGGACCAGTCCTAAATTAAGAGGCCATGTTTCGGCCCCGTGACCTACGGCGAGAACGCATTGGTTGAAGACTTTTGTCTTCAAGCTCTGCGGTATAGTTAAATATGTTATATAAAAAATCGACTTTTTGTTCCTCCCACACAAAACGAAAATTGCATATGTAAGGACGTAATAAATATCAGAAAGAAATATTATCATTTTTATCCATTTACACTTATTATAGAACAAAGTCCCCAAAAGCTGCCAGATATGTCAGCATGTAATCGGTTTTCTCACAATATACATAATGGATTTTCCCCTGAAAGGATTCTTTTAGTGTAAAATTTTACCCCTGTTATTCACGGCGATGACGGGGCGGATCACTGTTTGAGAAATATTTAATTTACATTTAGATCTCTATGCTCTGCTTCTATGACAGATATAGAATTTACATATTTATATGTACATTGTACTGTCCTACGGTACCCGATATGTTTTTTTTTAATTTTTACGTAACTACTCAAATTTATTTTATGAATATTTTTCGCACAAACTTGTCACTGTAGTAACTCCCTCGATAAAATGACATGATAGTGAATTTAACCTTCTAAAAGTAACAAAAAAATATAAAATATTAATAAAAAAAATTGGAAAACCGTAAACACTGAACAGAAAAGAAAACTAGTTATCGGTCGCTTTTACAGTCGGGACCCATTTAATTTCTATGAAATTCTTTCTAAAAATCGGCTAATTAATCTTGAATTGTTTTTAGTTTTTGACGTACTCTGGTTTTGTTTACGCTTGTTTGAGGAAACAACTTATTTTTTAACAGGAATGGAACGATGAATTAGCCCTTTCAGCTCAAATGTGGGCAGATCAATGTATACAAAATGGCCCAGCAATTGAGGACACTTGTCGCGATCTAGGTAGGTAAGTGGGTTTTCTTTAGTCACTATAAGTTCTTTGAGGTAAATGTATGTGGACTTTGGACATAATTATCGCGCACATGGCAGGGATATTATGTCCAAAGTCCATACCTTGGGAGCAATTTCCCGGACAGGACAGGTATTCTGCACTACAACATATTGTGTCGTAAAATTCAATTCCTTCTTCTGAAAATCAACTTTTCAACGCCAT
>JAFELO010000633.1:137654-178757 GCA_017140195.1 Eumaeus atala | reverse complement strand
CTAACATGGTATGATAATTCCACAGAATTTTTTTTTACTCTTCTATAGAGGTATGAGTTTTATATGCATGGGCTTACGCTACACGCTTATAATTTGTATTTAGTTAGTTAATAAATATTTATGATAATAATTTTATATTGTTGTTTTAGCAATCAACACGTTTTCAAGAAAGCTTAGATGGATTAAAAGAAGACATAAAGAAAAAAGCAAGCCCAGTAACATCTATATACATTATTATGAATTGTTGAAAACACTGGCCACGGATATAACAGATCTCAAACTGCATAAAAGTTTCTCTTGTGCATTTAATAGGTCATTTTGTTTTAGTTATATTTTTAAAAGTCTATTAATTTACATATTAATACTACAAATATGTTTAATATATATTTATTAAACAAATTGATGACCGTGTAAATACCAAGCAGAGACAAAAAGAAATAAATTAATACCATACTTGTTTGTATTACTATTACTGCATGCACATTTTTTATTAGGAAATTTTCTTTTCTTTTGCCATGATTCAATAAGCTTTTGAACAACAAAATAATAAAGGTCACCATACGATATAATATTTTTGTCATTCTTTTCTTTCCTAGGATATCTGTGACTAGGTATATAATCGGCTATATTAGATTCTTTATAATTATATTTTGTAATTATCGTAGTTTGCTTATATGGTTCAGGAGGGCTAAAATCAGTTTTTAATTTTCTTCCATATATCTCTTTTGAGAAAACCTTTTTTAAAAGGTCTCTTTTATTTAACGATCGTCGTTCGCAATAGTCTTCATATTCTCCGTTTGTAATTTTCTCTTCGGATGGAGTAAAATCACTTATTGTTGACGGCATTATATTTCTCTGCATATAATCTCGTGTGCAAGTTGAAGTACGAGTACATCCTTCAACGTATCCAGGGGGAGTATTTTGGCCTACACTTCCATTTCCTACTACGGCATTACCGTCACTATCTGTCAGTAAGTTGGCAGTCCAAGTACAAGTTAACCGTCTCGTGCAGTGTTTCATTCGTACGAATGGAGTGTTAGCAGTGTATACGGATTCAGTAGTTGCAACCGTAGTTGTAACTGTAGTTTTGGCTTTAGCATTATTACTTCCTTGTCGTCGGAAGTTATAATTGTCGGTATTGAATTTTCTGAGATGTAGTAGCTCATCAAATGATAAATACTTCTCCGTAAGAGATTTTTCTTTTCCTGATAAATATTTAGCAATAGTTATGAATTCAGTAGTCGATGGAGTCTCTAGAGTTCGGGAAATTTTGGAATGTTTTCTATTTTTATGGTTTCTATTTGTTATGGTGGTATATCTCAATCCTTTTAATTGCAACTGGTCTTGAGTAAGAAATGAATCCATTTGCCAAAATGGCTTTGCAGTATGAGCGTCTTCATTTTCCCGTCTTAATCTTTCACTACAATTAAATAAAATAAATATTAATGAAATAACAATAATTCTCAGAATAATGCAATTTAAAAAATTTACCTGCCTGTAGTTTGGTTCAAAACTATCCACGTTAATGGATGTAACATGATTTTTAGTATACATATTTGACAGCATAGTTTCGTCTTGATCTCGATCGTGGCTCAAATAATCTTCATAATCGACTTTACTATGGAAACCTTTTGAAATATTAGCTGTGATATTGTTTCTCTTCATAATATTTTTGTTATGATTACTTCCTGATACAACTAGAGCTTTGTGTAAGTTAGAGCCACAAATATTTTGATAACTTGGAGGTGAGCATTGAATTTTTTGTGTTTGACATGGACATAGGTTTCCTAGAGTTGGAAATGTTGTACTTGAGCATAGTTTCATTTGGCCTCTAGTACACCGGTTTGATGCTTCACAGCATAAAGTACATTGGGTTGAAACTTTATCATTGCATTCTGCGCCATATCGCCGTGTACATTTTTTATTTATATTTTGCCGTCTGTAATCTTCCACTAGTAATGGAACTGCTGATGAAATGAGTGCATCGTATTTTCTCAAACCTTGCTTTGTGCTAGGATGAATAGAGTCAAAATCAACTTTGTGATTATGATTGTTATGTACTCTGGAATGCCCCTTTTCATGGTACTGACGTTCTATATCTTTAGATGTATTCGGATCAGGCCACTGGTCATCTGATTGGCTACGTTTCACTGATACTGGAACCATATTTAATAACTTATTTAAGTTGGAGGTAATGTTAAAAACAATTGTAGCCTATCTGCAACAAGTTAACTATTCTGACCATATACGAACAAAATGTTTTACCAAGCTGACTGATGATTTATCACACACAAAGCCAAGGAATGTCATTATTACAGATCTATTTCTATCTATAATATTAAATTATATCCATTTCAACTTGTTTTTTTTTAAGTTTATATAGATCGAGTGCTCTGCAAAACCCGATCTGCAAGCTGTTTCAACATACCTATCTTATTTCGTAAGATAAGATTCAGGTCGATTTCATCACGAACCTTATTTTAAGTAACGAAAGTAGCAGATCCGTTGCCTTTTACTGAGGAGTTTGATAAAGGTAGTATTTAAGAAAGTCGGGAGGTCGGAAAATTTCCGACCTCCCGACGTACGACGGTTTCCGTGCATTATCGAGTTTATTGCGAGCAGACCTTTGAGCCTTCGGTATAAATCTATCTTGAGCAGATAAGATTAATATTTCTTCTACGAGATTATGACTTGAGCAGTAGTACGAGGAATATAGTACTAATAAATACCTATGGATTTTTTCATATTCTGCATATTTTGACTTTGTTTATCCTTTTTACACTGTGTATCGTTGACGCCGCATGAATTACTTTTACTGTTTGGTAATCGTATCCGTCGAAAATATAAGTCTTGTAGGTTAAGTTCCATATGTTGAGCTGAAAACAATAATAAAGATTTACTTAAATTATATATTCTTGGTATGATGATAAACATATTTAAATCTTTTTATAAATATGTCACAATACGCTATAATATATCTCACTGAATTTCGATATAATAACAATAAGAACTTCTTTTTTCTTTCTCGCCAGTTAGTGGCAGAGAGTAAGCAATTTCTATATAACTTTATATATCTCTGATGAACATATAATAGTTTATAAAATGTTATTGACCATTACGAAAACTTCGGTAATGTAGTCAAGGATAAGGTGTGAAAAAGAAATCAAAGTAAATCCTTATATATCTGCAGAAATTATTGACAGCCAGTAGTACCAAAAGACGTTTCTCTGACTAAAATTGAATTTGTTGTCATGGTAAAGTGTAACATTACATGAGGCCGAGCCGGGACGGACTGATGATATATTTATTAGTGGAGACCGATATGCCACATACTTAGCAGATATTTTTTTATAAATTACTATCCAGAAAAACCTGAGAGGAGTCGGTTTCAGGGTTCCGTATATAAAAAAGGTAGGACGAAACCCTTGTAGTATCACTTTATTGTCCGTCTGTAAGTCCCTACATATGTAAGGGCAACATGGCCTCTGAAACGTGTGGCAGGATTAAGCTAAAGCTCAATTTCCAATATTGAGGTTAGTAATCCTTTGGAGCAAAGAAAAAATAATTTCTAAACTTCAACGCAACCAAAATATGCATCCGTTCTAAAGATTGACGGTTATAATTTGATGATCGCCTGACAATGAAAACCTATAGCGTTCTTCACATTAACTAAGAAACATGTAATTGGGCAACAAGTAAGATCTTATAGTTATATCTTGTAGTTTTAGTAAATAAAGGAATGAATCCGAAATTTGGTAAATTATAATGATACCATTGAGAAAAGCGATTACACTTAGACGAATTTATTGTTATGTCTCTTTAACGGATTTTATCGCGTTTCTTTAGATTTTTTTGTGGAATGAGACATTATTTATAACTCTAACATATTTTTACAATTATTGTGTAACAGGACAGCACAAGGATTTTTGGCATATTCGTTCATGACGGTGATTCTGTCTCCTTCCACAAGAAAATGTAAAGAAACGCGATAAAATCCATTATAGAGACATAACAATGAATAACATTCGCGTAAATATACGAAAACAATACAAACTTATGTTTGAAGTTAATTTCTTAGAAAATAATTATCTGTTATATACAAGTAAGTTTGTCAACTTTAATAAGTTAACATGCTCGTACCGCTCTATATGAAATACTCTGAAGTATGAGAAAAAATCTGTGTTATAAGATACGAGAAAATTACCTTTTAACATTTCACGACTGGTGAGTGGCGAGTAGAGAGGACCAAATTGAGATTACATTATACTGTGTGGCACGAGCTTAGAGCCTACTGGCTGCTAACATTACGCATTATATCATCCTATCCTCTTTCTATGTTCCTTAACCTATTGTCACCCACTGTTGGGTATAGGCCACCTGATTGGAGTTCGATTTCGAATGTTTCGTCCCCTTATCATATCCTACTAATATTATGAACGCCAAAATTTGTACGTTTGTTTTTCTTTTACGTTTTAATTACTAAATGGATTTGGTCGAAATTTGACACAAATTTGTCTAAAACATAGATCGTGGTTTTTTTTGCCTATCCTATTAGAGGGCTGGCATGAAGATGTGTTGTTGTTGTTATCCATTATCTGTGTTGAGTTTCATCCATATCCAATATAATCTATAATAACACTTACTTCTTTTCCCGCAAAAATGAACGGTATCCATTGGAGTGATTTGTTGCAGGTGAAAGTGAGGCAGAGCTAGTTAGTTATACCATATAGGTTCTAAATATAAATACATATTCACTAACATGTGACAGTCAGCGAGATAATAGTTTATTATAGTTAATATGATAAACATAGTATATATGGACTAATATAAACTTTACATATAATATCATTCAAGCCACTTGTAATTTGAAGAAATTAATGTCAATGTGAGAATTTCAAATTATATAGTAACCCCTGAGTATGACGTCTTTATAAAAGTTAACACCTTCACGTTATGTAATATTTTTAATATAGTACACGGCGGAGTCGGGCCGGCACGACCGGTGGGTGCCTCCCACTCTCATGATACCACTGACAAGTGACAGCTTCGCTACAATGTGTCGTGCGGTTTGTAAGTATAACGCATATAAGGAGGACAACGCATTTGCAAAGCTATTATGCGCATGTTTATGGGCGCCAGTATAGAGGGCAAACGAAGAGTCGTCAAAAGTCTCCGACTATTCGTTTGTCCCCTATACTATAAACATCATCGGTACGTTTGACTTACCTTTTCTCTCGACCTTGTCCGGTCCCTTATAAGAGCATAGTCCGCTATATACGGAATCAGGGGTCAATTGGGCAGCGCACTGGGTTGAAGGGTAACCAATAGTATAAATTGGTTTTCCGTGTATGTTCCCTTTTGGTGCGAAATTACACACCAACCTCTCCAATAACATGTACCTTGGCTCCGTGATCTGAAATAGTAATCTAATATAAGTTGATATGTTGCTGAGTAATACTCAGTACCTATTCCATTAATGATAATTTGTATAGCACGTGAATTGTAAGAGATTGTATATTTTGAGACAGTTTAATAATTGTCATATGTAACCAATAAAACATAAATATTATGTAAGGTTACTAAATGTAAAGCAGGTCATAACAAAAGATCTAATTATAGTTATTATAAATATTGCCTTGTTCTCACTTCTAGTGTTGCTGATTTGATCATTTGTAATGTGCAATGCAATGCGACTTAGTCAGATTACAATTGTAATTAATAATAAATGTTGCCCTGTTCGTCTGGCGCTGTTGATTTGATCATTTTCAAAATGCAATGCAACTGCTATTAATTGGTTAAAATTAAAGGAAACGTTATTATTAAATCCTATTAAATGTGTGTATACTTTGATAATGATTATACTACTTTTGGTAATTATTAAATAAGTTTATCAGTGGACTTTGTAAAGATCGTAGCTGAAGCATAAGAAACAATATGGGGTACCTAAATATTTCTATTGTAGTAATAAACAAAGAAAAAGTATGATGATTTCGTATTTCTTTCGATTGCATGAAATATTAATACATTCTTGACGTATTACTATTCTGATTGATTAATGTATTGAAATTATAATTAATGATTTCTTTTTGTCGCAATCTTTGAACATAAATTCATGACGATAAAAAGGAGAAGACTGTTTTTAACCCTTGGATATTATACATTCGTGTTGGTTATTGTTATAAAATCATGATCTTGCATTAGCATATAGTTATATTATTTAGAATTAAATTAAAAAAGAATTGAAATGTTATTAACTAAATGCGGTAACAAAATATTTCACAACCTATATTTTACCAATCAGTACTAAGTTTTTCTTTTGAATTTTTGAACCATGGATGAACATGAAACCCGAGGTCAAGGGTCTTGTGATCAGAATATCAGAGGTCAAGGACAAGATACTGGAACCCGTTGGAAAGGGTATGTTAATGATACTCGAGGTCAAGGGTTCTGTGTTATCATTCGATCTCAAGGGTCACTGGCTGATATGTCCGAGGTCAAGGGCTTATTAAAAATTGTGATGTGTGAAGGGTTAGCAATTGGATGTGATACCTGAGGTAAAGGGTTAGCAATTGGATGAAATACCTGAGGTAAAGGGTTAGAAATTGGATGCGATACCCGTGGTAAAGGGTTAGCAATTGGATGCTATACCTGAGGTCAAGGGCCATCCACTAGTTTTGATACCGGGGTGAAGGGTATCATAACAAAAGGAGACCTGCACGGAGAAGACCACCGTTGGGGCAAACTGATGACACCAGTGTGAGGACAAGCAAGTTTTCAACAAAGCGGATTAGACGTAAGCGGAGGCATGCTAGCACATCTAGCGAGTCATCAGGTTAGTCAATTAAAATGTCAAATTTGAATCATGTCATCAGGTCAGTCAATTAAAATGTCAAAATGTTCGGACTATTGGATGAGCTTTAAAGCTCATCCAATAGTCCGAACGATAAGGTTACCGCGATCCTAGATAAAGTTCTTTATAGATAAGGTTACTTCTTTTAGTAAGAGGGTGGATACGGTGAATCTCTAGAACAATACTATACTATGCAAAAATTAATTACTATGCAAAAATTAATTTGATAAACCGGTGGAAGGTCAAGGTAGACAAGCTGTCGATCGCATACTTCACGGTGAAGATGACCGCGCGGTAATAGTAGGAGCACAGACGGTACAGTTTCCGGAACCGGAGCAACTTTTAAAACATTTTAGAACAGTCAAAGTAGGGTATAATAAAATGATATTACTAGACGGGATAAGGTGTTATATTTACGTTAACGGGGTGACATTTAAATGGCATGTGGATTTGGGCAGCCAATGTTAAGTCTTGTTACAATTACAGATTTAGAATTACCAACGTTACGAGGCAGTGGCCCAAACCTTATTCAGCCTTTAGGAATGATAATCGCGTCAGTCAGCGTTCAGGGCTTAACAGAATGTATAAAAATGTATCTTGTAGAGGATTATGTGCTGAGGTATGCGGTTCTCTTGGGGCACACTTTTACTGTAAAACCTAACTTAATTATAATCAAGACCCCGGACAAAATTATATTTGAAACGACCACTTTTAGCGCGACAATCTTACTTGTCTCTCGTGACGACGTGTCAATTCGAGTAGATTGATTGAGGGCTGTACCCGTCGTTAGTAATACGTTACGTGAGGGTGTCGTGTATATCAACGGATCTGTTAGGGGCCCTGAGGGGAAAAAATACAATTTTTTGCCGGACGAGTACAATGTAAGCGATAACCAGAGTGCGCTTCTTATTAATAATGTGTCTAGCAACATAATTAATGTTAAAAAGAATTCACTTTCGACAAGAGCCATTGAGGTACGTAAAATATAAAACTCAAATGCTGTTACTGTTAGCATAATAGAGATCGATGACTCGATCATATGTACTCCTAATTTCTCATCTTATCAACGTCTAGTTTTTCAAAAGGTGCTATGCGAAATCAAGGATTGTTTCTCCAGTAGTCTAAAAGACTTAGGGCTTACTAACGCCGCTGAAATGACAAACGATTTAGAGGATACACATCCCGTCGTTTATATAGCTTCTCTTTCGGAAAGGTCGATAGTTCGTGAAATGGTTCAGGATATGGTAGACAGCGGTATAGCTAGGGAATCGTATCCGCCCCATGTAAGTTCAATTGTTCTCGTGAAGAAAAAGACAGGTGAAAAGAGACTATGTGTCGATTACCGTGCATTGAACCGTAAGACTAAAAAGGTTCATTGCCCTTTGCCTCGTATTGCGGGCCAATTGGATTTGTTGTCAGGTAATAATTTATTTACATCATTAGATTTAGCATCCGAGTACTATCAGACTCCAATAAGAGAACAGTCGCGACATAAAACCTCGTTCGTAACCCCCGACGGACACTTTGAATATAACACAATGCCATTCGGACTAGTAAAAGCGCCGACGATTTTTTCAAAAGAATATAAATAAAATTCAAGTCAATCTCAGAAACTTGTCATAGAATATCAAGGTCCCTACCGTATCATAAAATTACTACGAAACGATACGTTTGTAGTCGAGGATACACCTTTGTCAAGAAAGAACTCGTAGTCATTCGAACTGTTAAGGCTGGACAAGCGCCGCCAATCAGTATTAGGTCCCTCCGAAAAAAATAAAAAATAGAAAGAACTGTCGTCGTTATGAAGGTATCATAGCCATAGATAAAATACAGCCTTGAATGAGTTTTGATCGAAACTTTGATAGTAGTAGAGATTGTGAGGACGATGACAAGGATGGTAACGATGATGGCAAGGATAATGACGGTAATGAAGTAAGAAATAATAATGGAAAAAGTGCTAATATTGAAAATAATAATAATAATGTTAACGATAGCAATAATATAAAAGGTAATTATAGAAATGTGGTTAGTTATGATAAAGACAATGACATTGAAGCTGAGAAAGGTAATGCGAGAGATTGTACATAATTGTTTATTTCTGTAATTATTTTACTATTATTTAAAGTCATACCATTACTATGATAGAAATAGAAAGTTGAGTATGTTAAACAAAAATTATTGGTTTTAGGTTTATATACATGAAATATTTTGTTCTAATAAATAATGATTATTATTAGCGCGTGAGGACACGCTCATTACGGGATGGCCGAGCTGTAAGGTAAATGTAAAGCAGGCCATAGCAAAAGGTCTAATTATAGTTAATAATAAATATTGCCCTGTTCTCACTTCTAGTGTAGCTGATTTGATCATTTGTAATACGCAATGCGACTAGATTAAAATAGTAATTAATAATAAATATTGCCCTGTTCTGACTTCCGGTGCTGTTGTTCTGATCATTTTCAAAATGCAATGCAACTGCTATTAATTGGTTAAAATTAAAGTAAACCTTATTATTAAATCCTATTAAATGTGTGTATACTTCGGTAATGATGAATAATGATTCGGTACTTTTGGTAATTATTAAATAAGTTTATCAGTCGTTGAGATACTTTACAATTCAGTTTCCGGTCTAACTCAATTTCGCGTTTTAAGCACGTGGTAGTCAATATTGGAGGGAGAACAGTGCGCCAGAGACATTCTGGGGCGAGTATTCGAAAAGGAGACATATACCTTACAGGGTAACAATTACGTGAAAGTATATCAAGTATCAATAAACGATGTGAAAATACGTGTACTTTTATACTGAATTCTGTTTTGTGGAATTGAATCCTGTCCTGTCAATAAGTACATGGTAAATTTCACTGAACTTTGTGTTATAATTTTCAGAAAATGTGTTCACCGCAAGAAACCATAGAAACTCGCGCACCCAAAGTCCAAGGACCGGTTGCAGCAGCGATGCGGGAAAATAGCGGTCGCCCGGTCTTGATTATAATGTATAGTTTGAATTTCAAAGAGAAATTAGGTTAAATTTTCTTATTACATATATGGTCTTACGAAACATTCCGTATAATAATAATGTATTATATGTAAATTAAATATGTATGTTTTATCACTCTTTTTATTCGTATTGTTATTCTTGTATAATTATTAGTCCACTACTGCACAATTAGTCCAAATTTAAAGCGAAGTAGTAAATATGAAGCACCTAAAACTTAGGGACGGGCCCATATAACGTTGATTTATAATATAACTTATATATTCAAGTACTTTATACTTTCAAGTTTTTCAAGTCTTTCAAGAAATTGAAGGGATATAACAAATTGTTTTAATGAAAAATCTTCGTTTTTGTTAGACTGTAGACTTCTTTTAGGATCTGCGTCAGAAATACCGACTTGAAACCGGTATTTAATGTAATATAACTTTAAGTAGATTCAATTTCACTGAAAACTTAGTGATTACCCTAAGATTTTGATAAAGAGTAAGTATTAATTTATTTTGCAAATTTTATAATTTTGCCATAGTAAGAGGAAGTGCCATAATGCATGTCAGCCGAATTGGACTGGCCTCTCGCTTACATGATAACGTCGCAGTGTCGAAAGGAAGGTGTGAAGTTGGACAACGCATCTGCATATGCGGATGTTAATGGGTGTCGGTAGTCACTATGGCTCTCTCGTTTGTCCTCCTAAGCTATAGAAAAGCATTAGTAGCGCATAGCAGTAAACAGTTCCATACCAAATTAGTATTTCTGTACGGCAAACATAAAAAAGAGCACCCTGAAAGTTTTGGTAACATTTATTTATCATCATCAGTGCGAACATACGTGTTCATACCTGCATTGTGACACTACACGCTACACTACTGTGTAATAGTCATTCAGCATATGGTATGTTCTTTAGATATAACATGCATTATGTTTACCGTGGAGGACGCAAACCAATTTCACGATATACTCGTAGACGTACAAATATTGTTCAACAAAAATGGTACAGAACACAAAGCAACTACAGAAACTTATCTCTCCGATATCACAAACATTGGAAATTCATCTTTGGTGGATCATCACATTAATGATGAAAAAGGTTGGCGATTTATTATCTGGGGAATTGCAATAAGTTAGAAGCACTAAAGAGCAACTATTATATTGTAGCGTAGAAGACTACTGCGTAGCGTAGCACTGCTACGTTGGCGTAGCAGATGATATACTTATCACCTCTACAAATTCATATAAGTTTCAATTCAGCTGGTAAGCTACAGATGAATAAAACTTGTATCAATTTGTTATGGTTCATAGTCAACTGAAGCATAAAAAATTGGCCAAGAGCAAGTCGGACCAGCCCATGAAGGATCGTCTTTCAGACTATCGAATCGATTTTGTTCAAAGCAATTTTCGTTTGAAGGTTTTATTCAACTCTATAATTCCCATTCATTTTCAATTTTCCTCACGGTTTTTATCGGACATTGTATCGCTTCAGAAACGAATATAACACAAAGTAGTAGCAAAACCAAAAAGCTTTCTTAGAAACCTCCTTCTCACCTATAAATATCTATCCAATAACTCTTCCCTATGCTATGCTCTCTAGAAAATAATATCTTTCGAATCACCAATTACCAGAAGAAGGGACAGACAGGAATGACGATATTTTAAGTGGTCCGTTTTTTGCCATTTGGTTACGGAACCCCAATAAATTTTTCTTCAGTCGTGGTTATATAAAACTACACGATTGGTTCTGAGTCGGAGTTTACTCAGTAGAAACGATTTAGGGCGCGCTACCTTAAAAGTATCCAGCGCCATTTACAACAGCTCAACAAAGGGCGCACTTAGCGTTTGAAGGCTTTGGCTAGTCATAGACTATTAATTAATTAATCCACATGGTAATGAAAAAACTTCCTTTTAAAGGTATTTTAAAATTTTCACAGAAGATCTTTTTCTGTTGCCGGTGTAACGAAAATACTAAAAAAAAATACCACTAAAACTTATTATTGTTACGCCTAAATATTTACCTAGTAACTTGAAATGCTTTGTTGGCTGCTCTATGCCGACGGGAGTGTCCAGTGCAGTTTCATCCGTTACTGTAAGGCACGTCGGGCGACGGTCTCTCATGATGTAAGTAAGCACTAAGAGAGGATTTTTAGACATACAACCCCTAAGTTTATAAAAATGGTAGTTTACCATGTTACGCGGAAGAGACCACGGGGCGGCATCTACATATAAATGCCAAGCTTCATAATGGTACATCAAAAAGGAGTGCGTGTAATTCAGATTCTTTGCTTCCTAGTCGTCAACGATTTCAGTTGCCCTACGTTGGGTACGGTCAAATGGGGCGAGTTGATAGATTGGAGCCCAAACGTGAGAGCAGTACCCCATATGCGGTCGGACCTGCGCCTTGCATAATTGCAACCGATGATGAGGCGTGAAGTACTGCTTCGCCCTAACACCCGGCTTCTTGGAGGCTAATTTAGTCTTCGCCTCCAAATGATCGCGGAATTGAACGTCGCTCGATATGTCGACTCCAAGAATTCCGCTACTAGCTGAGGCCATTAGCGGGGTATTTTCGAAGCGAGGAGATACGGAGAAGGGGTTTCTTAGCAGTAAATGAGCAAAGTTGTCTTTTTGAGGTTAAATTGGACTAAATTTTGTCGGCCCCATTTCGACACTTTCGTCAATAAAGACTCGACTTCAGACACAATTGGTTACGCCAGTAGTATTGTTATAAAAATTGACAATAATCGCCTCACATAATGGAGTTGACTTCATCAACTGTAAGAATCATAAAAAATTCGAATTGCGAAAAGGTAAAATAAAATTATATCTATACTACTAGCTGTCCCGACAGACGTTATTCTGTCATAAATTGATTTTTTTGTCATTGTAACGTGTAGGCATTAAAAAAAAATATTAACAACCATTATCACTTAGGAGTATGAAAAACAGATGGTAGCTCATTCTTAAATCTACTGAATATGTATATAAAATTTGGTAAAAATCGGAAAAGCCGTTTTGGTGGTGGAAAGTAACTAACATTGTGATACGAGAATTTTATATAAGAGATAACAAAGCTGAAGTTTGTCTATTTCCTTCAACGCGCTAATCTGAAGAAATACAGGTCCGATTTAAAAAATTCTTTCCATGTTAGATTTACCATTTCTCGAGGGAGGCTGTTTGTCATCTATAGATCAAGGTACGACAAACATTATTAGTGCCACGCCAGTGAAGCCACTGCATATATGCAATAATAATTATTACAATAACAACCACGCACATTATAGTAGAGAAGAGGAGACGTGAAGTTGGTCTTTAAATGCCTACGGCAATTTTTGCTCTCTCCCTGTTTTTGCAGAAGATGCCAAAGTATGTCAATACTTACATAGAATCGTACTTTTCCACATCCGACTTTATCTGTTTCAGCCCATATCAACTGGGTGAAATAGTTTGTCTTGTTATCACGTGATCTGTTTAACAATAGATTAAGATTTAGGCATCCAAGGCTAAGTAGGTCCTGGATCGTGGATTGCAGCCAAATTAGACTAATAAAGAGACAGCTCCGCTGTCGCGTTTCGTGTTAGAGTTTCCGGCGGCACATTGGGTGTCACACATTACAAACACATTACCTCTATGTGGATGTTTGTGGGCGTCGACAGTCAGTAGAAGACTCGCTACTACTCGTCTCTATTACTGTAAAGAAGACATCCGCAAAAGCGCTTAGTGTATAGAGCCTAGTGTCTGCCATCCTATAATCTTGCTATACACAACAGATGTAACTTTAAAGTTTTGAAATAGCCTTGACACTGGTAGTGTTTTTTGATATGTGTGAAACTCAAAGGTATTTTTGCAGTATAGTAGCCTAAGACATACATACAACAACATATCTTCATACTACATGCCTTGCGGGTTTGACTGAGAGAATACTGAGTGCCACTAGTCAATCATTGCATACTTTTTATATTATAGGGGAGCGAACGAGAAATCGGAGCCTTGTTACAATTACCGACGGCCACGACTTCCATACAATTACTATGCCGATACGATACGTTGCCTTCTTTTATTCCTACCTTCCAATCGGCTCATCAAAATATCCCATCGGCTACTCACGAAGCGCACAAAATGCGATACAAACTGTAGCTCTACGGTGGCATCGTATGACCGAGGCATATCTCACCGGTCGTGCCGGCCAATTAGGCTACAATGCAGCATGTGATCACCTAATAATATATGCATAATTGTCATATCGCTGCCATTCCCTCCTTTTTTTTCTCCCTTCCAAAGGACCTTTCTGTCACCGACAATATCCATAGGTTCCGGGACGGGTACATTCACCACACAAAAAGGTATACGTAGAGATGGCGGATGAGAACATCCGACTTGAATATTATGCGAATGTATGTTACCATCCAATCCCAATTTTCTCCGCATAGAAATTTAAAAAAAATTGCGACTCAAAAAGAATCAAAATGAAACTCTTAACCATCACAACACGAGTTGTGATAGGTTCTTGTTTCATCATCATCAGCCGGACGACATCCACTGCTGGACATAGATCCCCCGCAGCGCGCTAACGGAGTATTGGGTGGCCTCCTGTCCAGTGGACTGAGATTGGTGAAGGTAGCGGGGAGCCGCTGGATGCGAGTGGCTCGTGACCGTGACCTATGTCGCGTGTATGCTTGCAATTAATTTACAGAGAGTCCAATGACAATGGATCCTTTAAGCTGATGTATGTATGAGAGGGCAAAAGAGCAGCTGGAGCCTTTTAAGGACTACCCACACTCATCGACATCAGCAAAAGCGTTACTTTCTTTAGCTGTCACTTTTTCATCATGAGAGTAAGAGTGAATGGCCTGGTCGTGTAGACCCAGTTCACGTATAATACAGCATGGCACTACCTCGCCATAAGAATAAAATACATGTAGGAAACTTACTGGTTGTAATAGGATACGGATCCAGTGTAATCCAGAGATTCAATAAACCACATGTCTATAAAACTCTTCACGTTAACGCCAGGCGCTAATCCGGATATGGTAGCAATGTTTTGTCCAACTTTAAAATATTCTGTGTGAGAAAGTAACATGTTTAAAGTACAGGTATGTTGTAGAAAAATACGACGTTTTAAAATTATTTTAATATGTTTAATTGGACATCGAACATTTGTTCTTTTTTTATAGAATAAAAAGACAAACGAGAAATCGGAGCTTGTTTACGAGTACTGACGTCCAAGAACATCAGCATGATTACGCATCAGAAAGTTACCCGCCTTCTCACCTCCCCCCAATGGGCCACCACCTACTCACAAGCCGCACGAATCACATCACCGAAGATGTTGCTTTACGCTGGTATCGTGTGAGCAAGCCCGGTCTTGCCCGCCCAATTTCGCTGCAATGCAGCATGGCACCATCTCGCACTAAAATAAATTAAAATTATCATTCCATGAGAAATAGATAACATTTCTAATTTCAATTTTCTGATTCATTTTATCGATCTGAATAAAATTGTTTTGCAAACAATTTATTCATTGCGTATCGTAAATTGGTTAAATTTATACACTTTTTATAAAAAATTAGAAGAAACCAAGGGATTATCTTTAGGTATGGACGATTTATATAATAGGTAAATACTTATTCCTCTTATATTTGGGCTGAAATCTCGATTCACAGAGGAGAGTGCGGAGGTATTTTTGAGTGCCCCACCATTCAGATCCTTTAATAAGAGCTATATGATCCCAACCAGGACCGGTGGCAGTGCGTAAATGCATTTCCTCGCGACACTAATCGTTGACAGGAGAATTTTCCTGTAATGCGATGATGGGTGATAATCCTCACATCCATTCAAAATCCATTTTGGTACGGTGATTAAACCCTTTTACACTACCCTAAGCCTAACGTGTTTTTAACAAAGGAGGAAAAACGAGAAATTTGAGTAATTTGTTTACTGGGAATTGGGCGGGAGCGACCGCAAAGGTATCATCTCTCGCTCACATGATACCACTTAAAAAATATATCGCGCTTCTTAGAGTTTGTGAGTAACCGGCGGTACATTGGAAGCATGGAGGCAACGCATTCGTGTTTGTGTATGTTAATGAGCATCATTACGTGGCTCTGATGGTTATTTTGTCCCCATATGTTATAAAAAAACCTAATAACAATAACTTAAAAGTAAAAAGTAAAAAATTCGCGACGAGACATAAAAACGTAATTTACCTTCAACCGTCAAAGAGGGATTTAGTTTCGTGCATCCAAGTTTATGACCTCAAGTCGAAGTTTAATCACAGAGTATTGAATGAATTAGCCTTGCAAAACCGCTCGTGTCAAACTTCAGACTCGCTAATAATTACCTCTCCAGATGGCAGACTTCTAATATTACATTAATTAATCGAAACAATATTCTGTGTTTTGGTAGCAGTTCATATAAGTCACTTGGTCATAATAAGCGAAATACAAAAATAACTACCTATCATGTTCGTAAAATTCTGCCAGGCGCCCACGTAAACCCAATATAACTAAATTAATCTTATACAATAAACATATACGCTGACAATTTGTCTCTTATAGTCATTGATTTACAAAAATTACCAGGATACACAGTCAGCGTCTCAAAAGCGTCGCGTCCATATAAAAGATGTTCGCATGCCTAATTATACACTCTGCATAGACAGATTAAAATCGTACACTTCTTTCAACGACGTAAAATGCTCGTAAGGTAGACTTTGCAAAGTGTATGTTTATGTACAATTTGGGATTTTTTGAATGACAGTTCAGTTTGAAACTGAATATCTTTTATATCAATGTTTATACACGCACGCACGCACGCACGCACTCAAGCACGCACGCACGCACGCAGGCACGCACGCACGCACGCACGCACACACACACACACGCACACACGCACCTTCATGCCAGTTCCGTAGAAATGGGTAGGCAGATATAACTGAGTGATACATGTCACATGGTAACAATGAAAGTATTTTTGAATTACCTCGAGTTCAAATAACGATTTAAAAATTCTGGGCTTGAATAAAAATTATACAAACAATAATACGACGACGAATATTTTCTAGAAATAGTCGTCTTTGGGATTAATGGTTGGTTGATTATTTGCCAGATAGGAAGTGCATAGACTGTCCAGGATGGATGCGATAGCAGGATATCGGTCATGTGGACGAATATTAATAAGAGATGATGATGATGGTGAATTCAAATAAAATTGATCGCATAAAATTTTTAAAAGATATTAATTAGTTTCTACTTTGTAACGACGTCAATAATTAGGTACCTGTGTCCCGACATTGGTCTTGTTTGTCGGGGAGTGTAGACGAATCACATTGATCTGCCCACGTTTGTGCCATGGTCGCCAATTCAGGGGACCATTCCTGGAAATGACTGCCGTTATATACGCTATTGTCAACAGCAATATCCTTTTTGTTCTAGCTAAGGTAGTGAAGGTAGAAATTTACAAAAGAATATACATAACTACAGTAGTTATTTTTAGGATTCCGTAACCCAAAGGTATATTTATAAGACTCTACTGTCCATCTGTGTTTATCCATTTTTGGGGTTCCGTAATCAAAATGTAAAAAAGGGCACACTACTAATAAGACTCCGCTGTCCGTCTCTATTCATCCGGGCTGTATTTCATGAACCGCTAGACAGTTGAAGCTCCTAATGGTGTATGTCCGTAGCCGTTAATAAGAACAATAAAAAAAAAATTACGGGCCTCTCTTTAACGAGTTTTTATGGGTAATGCAACAGAACTCTTCGTGCGCAAGTCAGACTAACACTTGGCCGGTTTTATCAGATCAGTGCCGCTATCACCATCAGGGTGAACATATTTTCTGAAAATAATAACATATACAATGTATTTAAACAAATTTTTTTTTGTTTTTGTATTATTGGTCACATACGTGCCCTGAAATATATACAAGTCCAATAAATCTATCTGTAAAAGAGCAAATGACAAAACGTTTGTGAAATAATGAAGACAGAAGCAACAATGCCAACAACAACTTCATTTTATTTCACAGGGGTGCAAACGCTTCATGGAGATATTATGTAAGCGAGAAGTACCGGCACATGCCCGATTTGTCTGTCCAGGAGCCATGGTTTTAGCACCCAGGTTACTAATTTTACCATCCTTGACTCCCAACCAGTAGCGACCTAATTTTATTACAAAAACAAAGGTATGTCCTTTATGCGAATTCTCTAATGGAGTAGCCACATAATTTTGGCCCTCATTATTAATCTGGTCGCATCATTATTAATTAAAAGAATAATAAATAATGATGCGACATGAATAGAGTCATGCAGGGTTTGTCTTTATTTTATCACTCTGCTGTAGTATCATTCATTTGTATTACATAAAAATCACAACAAATAATTATAAAATATTTACCACTTTTTTCATATTTGCTGCTCCCGGTAGATATTTTAAATTTCCTAAAGCAATAAAATTTCTTCTGTTATTAATACGTTCTATTACGTCTTCAACGTTCCGTTTCGTAAGTAAGGCATTCTTGTCATATCCCACGCACGTGTTGCTTGGCCCAGGATTCTGTATAATAAAGATGCATAAAGTCAAAATACAAGAAATGTCTTTTTTTATAGCTAACGGATATCTCCATAATTATAGGAGATATGACTTTAAGCTTCAGTTCTCTTAATTCTAAAGCATTTTATGATATGCTAAGTGAAATGTACCTTATATTTACATAGTGTATGATTCGCGCAAATATCACAATACTTCAGTTGATGTAAAACTACTTCTTTAAAACAAAATATTAGAACTATAAATTTTATACACATGATAGAAAATTATTAAACGTTCAAAATCATTATATGTGAAAGACTAACGTCATCACCGAGGCCACGTAGATATTTATTCATGTCACACGGACGGTCAAACAGAATCATGTAGAATGTAGTTTGTTTAATACGTTTGTTATGTTCATTGTTTTATATTTAATACTTACAAACGTTTATGTAGATAGCAAACCAGCAAAAGGAACTAATAAGCATCCATTTGATTTTATTGACAGTGTTTTACGTTACAACGGAAGCGGTAATAATATTTTTTTAAATTGCTGTAAGCATTAAATTACAAAGTTACTAATGCAAAATTACTCTGGAAATTTTCATCAGAACAAACCAGACGAAAGCTCTGCACATTAATACTCGAGCCTGGCACTGGCTCAAGTAAACAATCCATAGGTTTATCTATAACTTCAAGTGTAATTTGGATTATTTTTCTGTGACTATGTATGCATGCGGCATTTAGTAAAAAAAGACCACTTATACACAAAGTGTACGTACTTTTTCCATATTTAGCAATATTCTCCACACCAAAGATTTCCACACTGAAATTATTGCTACACTGATACTCGATTATCGAGACAAGAACAACAAGATGTGTATCCAACAAAAACATCACTAGCTAGGTAACTCAAAGTCTTAGTACGCTCACTCACTAGTATGGACCACCATACCTTGTTCCTAATAAAGTAGTATAAAATTAGCTGATTATAATTAACGTATATTTTACCTTCCAGCTCCTAAACCTGCAACTGAAAATGTAACAATGATACCTAAATTTAGCATGCTTCTGGATAACTTAAATAGAAGGACAAATCTGAAGATGAGTGTTTTTGATAAAATGCTTTCAGACGAAATGCTTGCGATAAAGAAGAACATCCACAGTAAAGATGTGACTCTCACACCATATGTAAATTTGTCAGCTAAATACATCGCATCGACCCCAACTTTAGAAATCAAACAACAATGGCCAACTAAAGCAAGTATTTTATTTACAAGAGAACCAAACGAAAAAGCAATAATGAATAATATCAAGAATCATCACAAAAGTAAGATTAATGGTTCCACTGCAAAAGAGTATTTTATCAAGCTTCCAAATATTTCAAATAATATTGTACGACATCTAAAAAATAAAGTTATCGGAGTAAGAAGCTTTACAGATCACGTACGCCATGACACGAACCACGAAGAAAAAAAGTGCACGTGTATAAAAGCAAATATGCATACATCATGCACGGCACATTGTACCGCACTTACAGAAAAATCTTGCACGCGGTCTACGATACCTCTGTGTTCAAGGACCTTATATCCCTTTATTCCATATTTCACTCTTACATATGTATCACCGCTATTGCCAATTACAACGGAATTGCCAGTTGATATCAACCACCAAAATCATAAACATCATAAAACGAAAAAGCCTGACTTTGAATATGATTCTGAAGAATCAAATGAAAACTATCACCAAGCAACAGACGAAAAAGAAAAGGATGAAGAACGTTATTTTAAAGAAAACAAGTATATGATTGACTACGGGCATGATAATCATGAAGATGACAACAATAATAATGATAACGAAGAAGAAGAAGAAAATATAAATAAAGTTGATTTAGAGAAAGGTTATCTACAAGTCGATAAAGAAAGACTCATCAGTAGTATTGTTGATGATTTGAAGGTTCATTACAATGATGCCGTTGTTAAAGATTGCTACTGTTCGTCCTGGTCTAACATATTTCAAACTAAATCCTTAACTATTCATATAATAATTTTAATTACATTTTTTATATAGAATTGTGTGCGTATTACAATAAAGATTTATCAAATTATTTATTATCAGCAAATATTTTTATTGATTAGTTTAGATTACATAGCGAGGTCATTTTAAACTAGTGCCTTAGTGAAGTTGAAGAAGAATTTTACATAATTTTCCCTACGATGACAACGATTCACTGCATTATAACGACGTAATGAAGAACTTTTTTTCATGTATTTTAGGTGGCATGTTGGCTATGAATAGAAATGAATAATGAAGTCGATGTCAAGAGAGTGAATAGTTCGAGGTGGTTGGGGCGAGCCTATAGATGTAGGTAATTTCCGCTCGTAATTCACTTTTCTGTTACATTATTATGAAATTTGTGAATCAGACACGGAACGATTACTCTTTTGCTATTTGAAGAAGTTTTATTCTGTATTCTAGAACATACCAGTAATGTTATATTTATTTCTAAGAGATAATTAATATCCTCTTCTTTGCAGCGTTATTGAGCCGGTGCCATCGGGATAGTAGTAGACAATAATAGATGAAATAAGTGTTAAGCAAAAGTAAGAAGAAGAAAGTAAGTGGGAGATAGGTCTTATATTACAATGCCCATTTGAGAATCAGTTAATGTGTAGCATTTCAGATGGTGCGAGGATAATTGGAAAATTTGGTAAAAGATTTGGAAAGAAAATTATTTACATATACATAAACTATACAAAAGTCCCGCACTGCGTGGTAGATCCTGACGGAATCAGCACGAATTAGTCTCACCAGTGTTGTATGCTTAAGGCTGTGCTCTACTCTTGACATCCCAATATCACGCACTTTTCCCGACGATAATAGCTTAGTTTATTTTGATCCTTAGTGCACTTTAAGAGTAACAGGTATATAAATTATGTTACATTAGAAGCACTCATGGAAGCACTATTGATAATATCCTAACATTAAATAAAGCTAACCAAAGTAAATAAAAAATAAAGAAAACCTTAGTACTTGGAATCCATTCCTTTTATATTATTGTTCCTTCCTTTTTTTTAATAATACGCCAATACATTGTAAAATATTTTGTGATATAAATAGCCACACTAGTTATGTACGAAATTGCTTTTATGATGTTTCATATTAAGCACGTTTAAATTCTGTCGGCCAACTGATAAGTCTAATCTGCTAGTACACTTTATTGGTTGTGCTACTGTTGCTCGTAAACTTATATTGCCTATTTAGCTGTGATATTTTTTTTTATACTATGAACGAGATTTTCACCAGACACATAATCTTAATCATTTCGTCTAAAAATGTTTTTCTTTGTCTAGTAATAGTAATAGGAGTGTTCGTGCAAGTAACTAGATTATATCTATCTAGTAATTGATTTACAAACCAAACTAGCACCACCCCGCCGTTTCACCCGCGGAACTCCTTTTTTTTTCTTTGTTGACGCGGGGACGCAATTACTCGCCTTCACTTGCCCTGGCCACAAAAACCACCAGGAGTGCCACCAGTACCGCCTTTGGTGATGTGCCCCGGAACAGCAAATCATCAGGGCACCTCGACGGCAAGTCAGCCCCAGAAGGGACCGACGCCACCTCCACAGATGGGGTTGTCCTGTACTACATAACAACCCCACCTACTTTGGGACATTGCAATGGGGTGAGGTTTTAATCCTCACCCACCACTTTTTCTCTTTTGTCCCCTCTTCTTATAGGAGGGGTACTAAAAGCCGCCACCTCCTCGGTTCAATTGGCTTCGTCCAAAGTGTTTCGGATCACCCCAGGCTACTGAGCCCCACCGCCACGACAAGGCTTGAACAATGGTGGGGACCCGAGGAACTCTTGTCCTATTTAGTCGTAGCAGCATGGTATATAGCCTATAGGCCTTCCTCAATAAATGGACTGGTCTACACAAATCCAGTTTTATATTAATGGTATAGATATATTAATATAGATACACGATTTCATACGAAACTGCTGTTATTATAAATAATATATTTATTGTACATATTTTTTTGCAAAGACAACCTCATTGTGTAATATTTTAAGTCGCTTTTACGACGCAGATTGTATTTGAAATAAGTGTAATATAATAATATTTTTCTGCTTGAATGTTTTTATGCGGACGCTGAAAGTGTATCTTGGTATTTTTGTAAATGTATGTTTCTAGTACTATACCTTTGACCTAAACTAAGGACGAATGATCAGACAGTACTACAGGTGTTCTTGTGTGCACATACACTGTATGTATGTACACTTAATTGTCTTGTAACTGTGAAATGATATTGTATGGTACGGTATCCTAAATAAAAAACCGACCAGGTGCGAACTAGACTCGCACATTGAGGGTTCTGTACAAATTTTAATCCAAATTTTAACGTATGTCAAATCACGGACCATGGGCAAAGCGGTAATGATGACAATGACGGACAGATGGATAGATGGATGCCGGAGTCTGAGCAAAAGAGTTCCGTTTTTATCAATGTATACGAAACCCAAAAAAAAAAAAAAGAATGCTAACATATTCTTCGATTTCACGCACATCCAATAAATAAGACTGAGAGAAAGCCACAGTTTATGTTTACTCTTTCGGCACTCGTAAGAAACGTAAGACTTAATTTAAACTGACATTAAAAATGAGGAAGTTATGCATTCGTATATATATATTTTCAATGACTCATATATAAGGTACATGAGTTATTGAAAATACATACACCTGCTCTTAAGGGTAAATTATCAATTTAACGAATTTTACATTATTTCATTCTTGGTAAAACGACGAGTTCAAACTCGTCGTAAATTGCATAGTTCAATGGTTATTATATTAACTGTAGAAAGCGTCAGCGAAACACCAAGTCGTTCTATTCCAATATTTTTTTGTTGCAGCGCTTGAATTGCTGGGACTCTGATGGCATTCGTAAGTGGAATTAGTTACAGCAAGTGACATATCCCATCTGAGGTTACGTTGAGTTTTGAAAGAGCTAATGCCATAGCTGTAGAGTCAAAAAACTGCTACAAAAAGTATATTACATGTCCAAATTAGCAACAGCAGATCGGGAAACATGTGTATGTTCATGGTTATGGTCACACTGTCTAAGACAACCAGATAACCTTGAGAAACTGGTTGTATAGGGTAACATAGTGGGAAGAAGATCACGGGCGAACACCATCCCGCTGCTCTGACCAAATTAGCGCCATGACGGGACACACAGTGTCTGCAGCCCTTAGGCGAGTTGAATGGAGGCGACTCGCCAATGTCCCCGTGAAGGCTTTCCAGGATGAGCACAATCTTCGGAGAGAGATACATGTATGTTCCTACAAATTTTCTACCAAAGGCCACAAAAATGAACATCATATTCTAAAATAGAGAAATTGTAGGGTGAAAATGCTGAAGCGTTGAATTGTACTGGAATTTACTCGGTTACGTAAATCATTTTTGACAGTCCAATCATCGGAAAATGGAAATGCGAAACATATTTTGTAGAAGTTTCTTTCTTTTAGTTTATTATCCGTCACTGTCCTCGTCATAATAAATAACACTTCCGGTTCGTTTCCGGTCCTGCCGAACATCTTTTTTATAACATAGAAAGACAAACGAGTAGTCGATGTCATTTTATAACCGAAACTCGCACTGTCAATGGTTATGGAGATGCACTGCCTCGTTTACCCCATCTCCTCCAAGGGGCCACCTGCTACTCACACACCTCACGAAATGCGAGAGCCATAACGTTTAAGGCGGTATCATGTGAGCGAGAGTTACCTCGATGGCCGTACCGGCCCGGTTATGCAGTAGTGCAGCACGTCACTTGCTCTTACTAGGACGCAAGAACATAGGCAACCGCATAAGGTTTTGGACGATGACAACTTGCAACGTCAAAGTCATGGAGATAACTATTCCATAGTTGACTAACTAGACATATTATGTATTGCTATTATATTATGTTATCAATACTCATATTATAAAGAAGGCAGAATATGCGATTGCTTGTTTTTTTGCATTGATAGAATCATTGAGGCTCCGAAACTAGTCAACCGATTCGTAAATTTTTCTTTTCTATTTTAATCCTATATTATCAGTGATGATAATGGTATAAAAATGTAGGATTATAAAAAAATAATCATAGACTGCCCATATAACATTTTCTAAAACGATTCATCATTATAAAAATATTGATAATGTAACCAAAGTGTGAAAGAAATACCAAAATAAATCCTTATTTCGCTGCAGTAATTATTGGCTACTAGCTGTCCCAACGGACGTTGTTTGTCATAAATTCAATTTACTGTCATTGTAAGGTATATTTATTGTGTACAACGAGTATTTATTATATTGTTTATAGAGTACTAGTATATTTTGTAAATCAATGATTTTTTGCCATAATTCGTAAAAATATCCATGCGAACCCGGGACGGGCTGCTACGCACACAATATATTATTATAGAAGTATATAACATAACGGAATGTACCCATAATATTTAACATTTAACATTTCTTTTAAAAAGGTATCATTCAGAAACAATTTTGGTTGTCTGTCGAGTAAATACGAATATTTTGATGGCAACCCACGATTTATAGTTAATTTTAAATAGAGCTAGTAAAAATACCACTGTTTCAGTGACATTTTAATGCTGTAAACACACCAAGTACATAACGTGAACGAAAGTATTGCCATAATTTTATTTTAAATTGCTTTCACGGTGAACACATTTGTGATAGTACGTGATTTATAACAGGGATGTATTAATTCTATCAAGTGCGCAACCGCCTAACTCCGACAGTTGGATGGTTTGCACTATAGAGTCTGAAGGGCCGCGTACAGCTCACTCGTTTCGCCGCGATGCGCGCGTATTTCTTTTTTCCGACAAACAGAATCAGTTGAAAATAATGTTTATATGAACATAGCTGTTTTAATTACGAAAAACTCTGTGCTTAATGGAATTAGCAATTGACAATTATTGTTATGGTACTAAAGAAGAAAGTTTTGTAATAAATGTTTGACATAAGAGGTAAGACCATATTCATACTTTTTCTTAATTTTATCATATGTGTGCGTATAATTAGTATACTTTATTAATGTTTGAAAATCAATAAGCAACAATTTATCATAGTGTTTCGCTAAACATGTTTTAAAATTTTACATGTATTTTCTTTTAGCTTCTTCTCGATTAATATTCCATGTACATTTGCATGCATTAATACAAATCTCATCGTTTTATATATAAACTGAAAGTGACGACTATAATTATATTAATACATAAACGTCCAAATTCCACTCCATTTATCTCATATTATATATATATATCTTATACTAAGATCCGGTTCCTAATGCTCATAAATAAATTTGGCTATGATGATGGTGAGAATACACATTTTTTGTTTATTACTTTTGCACAGTATTGCGTACATATTTATTTATAGTATAAGAACAAACAAGCGGTGTGAGCCGTGTGTTGATTACCGGCGTCCGTAGACATCCGCACAGTTCTTATGCTGACGTGTTGCTCTTTTTTCATTCCTCTCCAATGGCAATGGCCAGCTGAAAACTGACTAGTAGCACGAAACGCGACACAATAGCTGTCATTTTGTAAAATGTCTACGGTATCGGGTGAGCGAAAAGTTCCTTCCCAGTAGAGCCGGATAAAAAGCGCTGCAATACAGCATGGGCATTACAAAAAATATTCAAACACAAAAGCCTATTAATTTATATCATGATGCCATAGATTTGCATTGCTTTTTACATTACATAGTTTGATTGTCATAAATATAATAAATGTGTTCAGCATGCGTCCACATGATGGAGATAAATATTTATAGATATAAACAGCTCAAGGATTTTATGTTATTTTTCTGTCTTACCTATAATATGAAACATAACAATAATAAATACCTATGTTGTGTTCTTACCTATACTTTGCCATGATTACACATAATTAATAATTTTTACAAAATTTAACAATTTATAAAACGAGTAAATATGTTTTTTCTTACCTTAAAGTCACCATTACTCGTTCAATCGGTGGTGTCGGCACGATTCGTAAGCTGCAATGAACCAGTTCATCCTGTATCTTTGCCAAAAGTTCTAGTTGACATTCGAAAGTAATTAAAGAATTTACATTCGTCAGCCCTCAAAGTGCCACATAACAAAAGAAACTCTTCTACAACGGCTCTCTGCACAATCAATGGATGAACATGGAGTATTCGTCGTCGCCGGTTTTTATTTTTTTGGGATACATAGTACAAAACAGCAATAATTAATACGCTCCGCTTTGTCATCGTCTGTACGGTAAGACGGTCAGTACGATACTAAAACGAGCCACGCTGAGCCTCAGCGCTGACGAACAACGCGCTGAGCTATGAGCGCTGATGGTGAGCGTGAGACTAAAATCAACCTAAAACCACAGTGTCAGCAGGTTTTATTGCCTTGGATCTGCTGGCAGCATTGGGGCACCTCAGCTACTGGTAGATTTATTCACATTTACATGCCCTTCACCGGCCCTGTGGTGGGCAAGCGTAATGTTTTATACTATCACTGCGCTGGGCAAGCGTAATGCTTTATACTATCACTGCGCTTGGCAAGCGTAATGCTTTATACTATCACTGCGCTGGGCAAGCGTAATGTTTTATACTATCACTGCGCTAGGCAAGCGTAATGTTTTATACTATCACTGCGCTGGGCAAGCGTAATGTTTTATTCTATCACTGCGCTGGGCAAGCGTAATGTTTTATTTATCGGATATCCATTGAAGTTATATAGCATGTTAAATGGAGTATTTGTCCAGGCCCATTCCCCGATTTTTTTTTAGAATAAGAGAAAATAGAAGCCCCATCCCAAAAGAGAAATCAGAGCCTTTTTACCACAACCGACGCCTATAAACACCCACATAATGACTATGCCAATGAGTTGCCCTCCTTCTGCCCCCCAATGGGCCACCGGCTACTCACAAACCGCACGAACCGTGACACCAAAGATGTCAATTTACAGCGATATTATGAGAGCGAGAGGTACCTCCCCGATCGTGCCGGTCGAATTCCGTCGCATAGGATGCAGTGTTGTGAGAGAAGTCATGTGCCTCAAAGTATTAACTTCCGATCCGAAGTAATGCGTTAGCAAAGAACAGTAATTAATGAACAGATAATGAGTTTTCCAATATAGGTGCAATACGCGTCAAATGGGAATTCAGAGTACTGGCGTGTTACATGTCAAAGTATTACATGTCAAAGTGTTACATGTCAAAGTATTACATGTCAAAGTATTAATTATCATTATGTTCGAGCCACGGTACCTCATGCATGTGTTATATGCACTGTGATGATCTGTATTCTTTTTTTTAATAGCATAAGGGGGCAAACGGTAATCAAGGCCTTTTGATCACTGGCGACCTCCATGGACATTCGCATGATTGTTAGGCAGATGCATTGCCCTAATGTCATCCCCCCATCCAATGGAATAATCACAAACCACACGGTACACTGCTGCCGGACCTCTTCCGACTAACTCCAACTGATCCTATCTCTCATCTAGCTCTAAGATCTCTCGTTTTGGTCGACAGTTGACCAACATTTATCATCACCATCCTCATCATTATTATCAGCTGGACGACGTCCAGTTCCGGACATAGGCATCCCCCCCACAGAGCGCCATAGGTCACGCTCACTTGCATCCGGCGGCTCCCCGCCACCTTACCCAAGTCGTCAGTCCATCGCCCACACGTCTTCCCGGGCGGGGCCGCCACTCAAGAACCTTTATTCCCCAACTGTTAACGGTTGTTGTTCGACCAACAATTTGTCTGCTGAAATGTAACTTCCACTCCAGTGTCTTGTTACAGGTCCATCTGCCGTCTGCGTTACAAATGTTATATTCTCGCAAATCTGTTGCGCCTTAACCTTACTATTTTCGAGAATTTTTGCTCATTATTCAAGAAAAAAAAATATCACGTGTTTCAATAAAATGAACTTCTTTGTATTCTTACTAGCAGTACGCCCCGGCTACACACGGCTATTTCACGCATTACTGCAAAAATATAACTTAAATTTTAGTTACGAGCTACCTTTTGTTCTCTAGTGTGTTAATCATGGTACCAAATTTTTAAATACACTACCTGTGAATATTAGGAAATCAAGCAACGACATAAGTTTATTCAAAAATTAAATCATTTTTATTTAGACACTGTTACAATAGCGTCATTAAGTGCTTAACAGACGGTACAAAGACAATTTAAAGTTTCAATACTATTATTTGATCTCATTGACAATATATATAGGACTAAGGTAATATACCTTAATACACTAAATAATTTTGATTAAATTTAAAATTGATTAGTGAGGACATAATTTCTATAATTTAATAGAGGATAAGACATTTTGTATTTGCATACTAAATACTGACAGCGAATTGTGATGTGTGTGATATCAAATGAAATACTTTTAACAGTACTTGCCTACTTACAGTTCTGGCAAATAAAGATTTATTTCTTTAGCTCTACAGATTTTGTAAAATTTGATAATTATATTTTTAACCTCCGGTCCGTTCACTAATCTAAAAAAATAACTTTGGTCCTAGGCCCCG
Organism: Eumaeus atala; assembly: GCA_017140195.1. Lineage (NCBI taxonomy): Eukaryota > Metazoa > Arthropoda > Insecta > Lepidoptera > Lycaenidae > Eumaeus > Eumaeus atala. Next base: position 149,801 of record JAFELO010000633.1, on the reverse strand, counting down.
TAAGTACATGCGGGTGTACTGTACCCTAATAAGAAATAGTCTCCAAATGTTGAATTTGGTGACCAGCCCAGCCTTTTTGGCGTGTGTTATAATTTTTATTTTATTTGTGGATACAAATTAAAATAAGTGAATAACATAGTGATAAGTGGATGGATATATGTTACACATATGTTACTTGACTATAATGTCAGTGCAAAAGTTACTATGTTTTTTTTTACTCAAACACAGTTAAACTATAGAATGGATTTTCGACAACACTGATAGGTTTTCTATAGGATCTTGGCATTGTTTTAGCATAAGTAACAGAATAACATATAATGTATAGTAATACTAACTTTTGCGCATGGTTTTGTCTATTTGGATCAAGTTACGGGCAACAGCTAGTTTGTCATATGCTTATGCTATTTTATACGTATTGAGATGTTTCTGGAACCATGGCCGGATTGGGGTCATAAAGTGTACTTGATTCACTCTAGGATTATTGGATAGCTCGGAATTCTGGTACAAGTCACCAGAATTCCGGTAGTACTGCGTGCCCGCGACGTCCTGCGACGAACAGTCTTCGATTAAATATTAACAAACCTATTCAAAACAGGATCACCCACATGCCCCGTAACGTTAAAGCTATTATCTTGGTAATGACATTTGTAGAGTTAAATAGGTTTTAGTAAGTGTTTCGATGGTTTGGGCTGAGCATTTTAACTATATGTCATTTCACAGTGAACTGTGGAATATGTTTAAGTTTAATCATTTCATCTATTAAACGAGTACCTAGGGAATAGATAAAAATATTGAACTTTCTATTTTAAAAGGCAGTGGCTAATTATCTTTACCTATATGACTATACGGTTACGTTGTGATAGACAGATAATTCTGCATTGCTGTTCATTTGAGACGAAATAAGAGTTCGGGAGTGGTGACTATGCTCTTTTACTTCCTGTGGTTTTTGACGGCGCAGATTGCTCATTGTGTAGTCGCGCTGCATATTGAATTTAGCAGAGTGCGCTTGGGGAGGTCAATGTCCAGTAGTGGACGAAAACATATGAAGATAATGATAATGGGAACATTGATTTAAGATCTCAGAAAACATACCGACGGACTAAACATTTTTAGAAGCCATAAAAAAATAGCGTCCATAGTTTAATGTTCGTCCGACGGCAGTAACGATCCTATAATCTCTCGTCCGCGTCGTGAGACCGTGAACATGAGTAAAAGTCTAGTTATTTTGTTCAACACTGACTCAATACTTCTATTTACCCTTGGATGAATGATACTTCAGGCAATACCTTTTGTATTTCATGCGTCCGATGCCAAGAAGTTGCGCTCCTCTGCCAATTTGCTTTTTAAAACACCTAAGTACACACAGCACTTAATTGTTTTTTTTTCTTCGGACCTGTACTTGTGCTGTGGATGCGAAGAGAAGCCTAGTACAGCTTCATCGGTATTTTCACATCGGCTTCACTGCTATGAGTGCTCGTCTGACGACGGCACAAGGTTTGGGCTCATAACAGGGACCGACCCCCTCTCTCCCGCAGATGGTAGAGATGCATCCCAATGTGAGAGTGTTTGTAACAGCAAATTTAAATACTATTATAATGGCAAGAGGGACTGAGAGGTCCCTCCTCCCCCAATACTGACGTCTGGGGCAGCTCGCGCGCGATAGCAAAAATGGCTTCGGCGCTGACGTGAACATTTGGCTCATGAAGAGGATCATGACTGGGTGGCTCGTACACCCTTTCACTTTACACGGGAATTCACACGCGTTAGTCTCGGAATGACTAACCGATACGGAGGTATTATTTGAGCTAGGCAAATTGCGAATCGTATTTTGTATTGTCATTTACTGTACGGTCTATTTCACTGTGAAACTCTTTACCTACCCATAACTATACAACCATTAAATTTAAATCAATGGTAAAAGATTACAATCTGAGCAGTCTATGAAGATAATAATTAGTTACAATAATTTCGCTACATAGATTGTATATATTTATATATTTAATTGCATTGTATATATATAATATTTATTCTTTATATACGATGGTGTACATCGTATATAATCGTATTTAAAATTATATACTTATTTTTGTTCATATACAGGAAGTACAGGAAAACTGAACACGTAACTTCGTATGACGTAGTATAATACCAATGTATGTTTACTTAGGTGATAGATATAAGATATGTCTCATATTTATAAAGATACACCCAAAACAAAATGTACTGTGACACCGCTTCTCCTTAACAATGCGCTTGATGTCGGCTGGACTTCAGAGTCGCTCGCTTAGTAGGTAACCAAAAACGTGCGCAAAATTCAAACGGAATCCTGCTACACGATAAGCTCATGAAAATAAACTAAACTGTCGTAGACATACAAACAAAAAAAGTTATTTAGCTTCTTTATCGATGACCAATAAAAAACTGAAAAGGGACCTCAAATTGGCAAAGAAATTATAAGCTAACCTTAATACTGTAGTAGGTTACTCATTAATGTAGATAGGTACACAAAGTCACGGAGGTACGGAGGTTATTCGTATGATAAGGCAGCCACATTCAGATTCTACACGACACAGTACACAGTGTGAAAACACGACCTCAATTGAATTCTACGCGTCATAATATTACACTTTTTCATCGCAATAAACTCGTGCCACTCCAGATCACACATGCGTATTGTATTGCGTCGGTTGTACGTACCGTTTCTGGTAAAAGTACTTTTGTCAGTCCACAAAACTTTTTCAATAAAATTGGCGTCCGCATTGATTTGATTTATTAGGCACTGACAGTAATCGATGCTGCGTTGATACGCAATAGGTAACAATGCTTACACTTGACCGATTTTATAAGGATGACGGGAATCTTCTTTAAGAACGCCATGCACAGTACTATGCAGCACCCGCGATATTCTTCCAGCAGACCTGGTACTGTCTTCCGGATTTTCGTAGAAATGTCGAAGTATTATGTCACGAATTTCCAAGTTATTGTTGCTGTCAGCATCTGTACTACGGGGCACATAACTGCCGTGGTCCCGTAAACGTTGTACCACTCGCATAAACATTCGGCCATTGGAAGGAGTACGTTCAACATTCCGATGACCAAAATAAATAAAATAAATAAATAAAATTTTTATTCACGTTACCAAATTACATTTCATATTTATGTGTTTGGAGCCTCCATTTAAGCAAAAAGATGCTTGTGGTAGGAGAATCCGCCCTTCCATAACTAATGTTCTTATCTATTAATTTAATAACATAAATGACTTAGTGTAAAATAATGATGTAAAAACATGCAAAATATGACAATGTTTACATCAATAATTGTATAAAGAGAGGGTATTTTCATATTTCTTTTGTATTCGTACGACAACTAAAACTAGGGACCAAAGATATTTTCAGAATAATATTTTAATATGATATAATAAGTATAAAGTATCATATTTAGTTTTCTCTTTCTTTTTTTTACCTTACTGCTCACAAAGTAAGGTTATAATGTTTGAACTCTTGTATAAATTTTGTATGTAAGTATGACTCGAATTGTAAGCCTTGATACGTGTGTAACAGCGGGAACCATAATATATTATAAGCATTTGTTTTTCATATTGATATCTTAAGTTTTTCGAGAATGTTAGTCATTACAATAAAACTACTTTTACGGATTTTATCGCGGTTTATTTCATTATTTATCTAGCCCGATGTTTCAGAAGATTTATAGCAACCTTGGTCAAGGGTGGACATTTGTTTTTCAATTAGTTGATAAGTTATATAATACTTCATCCATCACTTTTCATGTATGTATTTTAATAATGTTTTGTAGTAATTATGATCTTTATTTCCTTATTTCATTGTATGTATCATATTTAATTTATTATTTTACACATACACACATGTATGACTCGAATTAAGGAATCATAACTAGATTTTCAACATCATCGTATGTTTTAGTTATAAGCCAATTTGTAAGAACTGTTTTAGATTGAGAGTATGTTTGATGGTATATAAGTAATAGCTTGTTTACCTTATTGTACATAAACGTTGATCGGAATGTATACTGTTTACTGGCAAACTTGGCGTTAGTTTGACTTGTATTGACGACAATGACGCTTCTTTTTTTGGCAGTGGTTGTGTTATGGGTAAGCGATTTGTGTTTTTTAGCGATACTAAAACATGGTCTTCAATAAACAGCACTGCGATCTTTCTAGATCCAGCAACTTTGTTTTACTAGCTCCACCCCAAATGGGCAAGCAGCATGTAATAATTGATTGTGCCAGGGAAATATATATTTCTTTAAGTAGTGTTTTCGTTGCCACATGTCGTAATACTTTAAAAGTCCAAATAAGTTTCCGAACTCTGTTCATGGTCATTTCTATGTATCCATACCAGCTATGTCTTTGGTCAACAACCACACCCAGGTACCTAGTCTACTTTTCTTTTTGTATAGTTATGCAGGAACAATTGGAGTGTCGCGTCTATATACATTGGTGAATTCGAATTTGAAAATCAAGTGGGGGTTGTGTACTATCATACTTAGTGAAACATATATACTTAGTATTTGTGATATTTAGAGTCAGTAGATTATTATCAAGCCTATTAGCTATTCTGGTAAGTCCTGTTTCTGCTGTTCTTTGAACTGCGTCCCACTTTGCACCCGAGAATATTACAGCAGTATCATCTGCATACGAGTACAAAAGGAACAGCGTTAGACCCAGTACGATCCCTTGTGGAATTCCATAGGTGGCAAATTTGGGTGAACTGTCTATTTTTACAAATTGTTTTCGATCGTGTAGGTAATCTTTAAAAAGACTCAAGGGCACATCTCTTATACCTACCCCCTCCAGCCCGTGCAGAAGAGTGGAAACAGAAACTGTGTTAAAAGCTTTCATTAAATCAAGAAAAATGACTAAGCATTTAATGCCTTTGTCCACTATTTCAGTTACAGCAGAGGTTAGTTAGAGATAGAATGGCATCCTCTGTGGAAACGCCAGGCTTAAATCCATATTGGGTCGGTGAAAGTAAATTGAATTTTGAGAGATATTTAGTTAGTCTAGTGTTAAACTTGTAAGTCTCTTGTGAGACGTCAAGTGCAAAATCATTACGAATTAAAGTGAGCTTGTAACATCAGATTACGTGAGCTTTAGATAAATCGCGAAAGCTCGAACTACACAAATACACAATTACGTTGTTTGGAACGCGCATCACGTAATCACTTGAAAAATTGCAGGTTTAGTTAGTAATTTTAATGAATGAACTAAATCAATTGTAGACTTACAATTTAATTCTGTAAGCTAGTGCTTTTTAGAGATCCATACCGAAAGGGTATAAAACGGAATCTATGTCCGTCTGTCACCACGCTGTATCTCTATCTGAACCGCGACAGCTAGAGAGTTGAAATTCACAGATAAATTGTTTCTGTTGCCGCTATAAGAAAAATAAAAAAAACAGAAACGTGATCTCTATGGATAATGGTACGGAATCCTTTGGATGCGAGCCCGTATCGCACTTGACTGATTTTTCCTTTTCTTTATTTATCTATTTCTTTTTGTTTACTCAATCCAGTAGTGTAATCGATTACACTTTACGTCGATTAAGTGTCTTTCTCAACTTTCACTTTAGATACAAGCAATTACATTTCATTTCATAGACATGAGATCTCATAATATAGGGAGTGATAATGGAGCTTCCAACTCTGGGGTCATGTGTTCATTCGCTCTTTGTTAAAACATCGGAAATCTATCGTATTTGTACATGTACAATTTATCCGTCGTGAAGATTCGAGAACAAATAAAGTTATCATATATAAGCAACGAATGTTCACCTGAAGGATCATGATTTGAATAACACGTGGACCTGCATGACGTTCTATTTACATCTAATTATTATTATTAGATGTGCGTGCTGCTGATTTGGCAACAAATTAGCTTAAACGAGGCGACATTATGCGCACCGATTGTAATTAATTAGGTGCCTACTATATGTGTACGCCACTAGTACGTGAGGGTAGGAGCGAGCACTTCACAATACTAAACGTAAGTAAAGTCCACTGGTAGATCCTTTTTTTTTGTTGACGCGGGGAAAAGCATCTACGCTCCTTCACCGGCCCAGGGTGTGGTAGAGCGGTGTGTGGGGCTCGCGGAATATTATTGTACCGAGTACCCGCAAACACCACCGCGAGAGCCATCATAGCCGCCTTTGGTGCGGTGCCCCGGGACAACAAATCATCAGGGCACCGTCAGCCCCCTAAAAGATCGACGCCACCTCTATAGATGAACCACACCAACTTTCGGACAGTGCGATGGGGCTGAGGTACCCATCCTCGCCCCTTGCCCCGTGCACAAAGGCACCGCCTCCTTTTCCTCTTTTGTCCCCTCTTATTACAATATTGGTACAAAGAACGGCTCCTCCTCCTGCTCTTTAGTCCCCTCTTCTTATAAGAGGGGTTCAAGGAGCGTCTCCTCCTCCTGCTCTTTAGTCCCCTCTTCTTATAAGAGGGTTACACAGAGCAGCTCCTTCCTCCGTTCGATTCGCTTCGCCCAAGGTATCTCGATTCACCCCAGGCCTCTGAGCCCCACCACCATGGCAAAACTTGAACCATGGTATGGCCACTATATTTAATTAATTTAATGTATAATTTACTATTAATATATGATTTTCTTCCTAATGGCCGATACGTATATCTCATCTGTTGTCATGGTAGGGCCACTATATTTAATTAATTTAATTTAAGTGGAAGATAAAAATAAATTTTAAATAAGTAACATTTTTGGGTTTCGTTTTAGATCTTTTTATTTTAAGACGTTAAATAAAAGTCATTAAAAGGAGAACGTATGAGTGTGGATTGAGTAGTCTTGGCCTAACATTGAATCATTCAATTCTAAAAATCAAATCTACCAACATTATTTAGTTCAGTTCAGACTAGTTAATTGTGAAGTTCGAAACATGTGTCATAATTAGTTGTGATTTTATAATTTTTTTAATAAAGCAATCGTACATAGTTTCTGCAAATGAAACAAATCGAGCAGCGTGCCGTCATTAAGTACCTCCATAAGAAAGGGCTATCACTAAAAGTCACATGATGATATGGTCAGTACTTTAGGAGATTCTACTCTGTTCTATTCATCCGTCAAAAAATGGGTAGCAGAATTCGAGAGTGATAGAGAGAGTGATGTGAAAGAGGAACCCCGCTCTGGAAGGCCTTCGATGTCCACTAGTGACGAAAATATTTTTAAAAAGTATTTGTTTTAATTATGGGAGACTGCAGATTAAAAATTCGGGAGATAACTGAGATTAGAGGCATTGCAGCCGAATTGGTCCGTCACGATCAGGGATGTGCCTATCGCTCAGATAATGCAACTGTAAAGTTAAAACTTCTGTGGCGCATTTCATGTGGGTGAAAGAAGGGCAATTCCTCGACATAGTAATGAAGCGAGGCGTGGTTAATAATCAAAACACCGACTGCGTATATAATAAAGTACATTCACGCCTGTTATACCCGAAGAGGTAGGCAGGGGTGTGTTAGTACATCCACAACTCGTAAGTCTAGTAGATATACTAGCACACCTACGATTAGCCAAGGTACTAAGGCCCATGATGTCATAGGTAGCAAGCCTATGGCCACTTCGGGCACATTCCAATTCTGGACAATGTAATACGTGCTCAGAATAATCTGAGAAACATTTAATAATAGTTGCCCGTTCTGGGGATCGAACCCAGGTCCTCACGCAGGTAACGGTCTTAACGGGCGACGCCCGCACCGTTACACCACAGAGGCGAGTAAGATGAATCTCGTAAGAGAATTATAATACGGCAGAAGTAAGTAATACAATAAATAAAAGGTCCGTATGTCACGCGGAACTTATTACATCAGGTACACACAGGTCGTGTGTGTGTGCATGCGTGCGTGCGTGCGTGCGTGTGTATTACATGTGGCTCTTACAGTTAGTGACTTGTACAAAAACGAGCGAAACATCATGTTGGACGGCATCGAAGGGAATACAGTGGGCCCAGTCTACTCATCAGGATTTGGTCGCAACGGAACAGAGCTTTAAGCATTTGGTGACAATTGTCGAGATAATCAGGACTGACGCAGCCCGATGACAACTTCTATCTTTGTGGTATCAGGCCCCAAAAGGGGGAGAGAGAAATAACGAGAGGGCACTTAAATAATGTGTAGGGAGTCCAGAATTGCACGTTGAGGAACAGAGCCGGTGAGCAAACCCCCGTGCATCGCCCATGATTCGCGAAGTTACGAACGACTTATATAATAGACATTTTAAGTTTTTACAACTTATATGTATACTAATATCAAAAAGCTGAAGAAATTGTAAAAAAAAAATATTTATAAAATAAATTTCATAGATATTAACGACGAATATTTTTAAGTATTTAAATAGCTCTATTCTTATGTATTTTCATGTAAGCGACTTAATTATGTCTTTCTGAGAATAAATGTCAATAATAATAATAATAATAATAATAATATTAAAAACGTTTTATTTGTGAGACATGGAAACAGAAATCATAAATAGAATAAGCAATATTACAATGCTAAGTATAGGTTACATAACATCCATATTTTGATACTCGTAGCACCTAAACCTAATTGTTTGATTAGTTGAACGCGGTTATCTCAGAAACTATGGCCCGATCTACAAAAGTACTTCGGATTTTGCTTAGTCAGATTGCGCACGTAGCGTGGAAGGTTATAAGCATTATAGTGTACTAGCGACCGGACCCAGCTTCACCCGTGAACAACAGGTGTTAACATTTACGCGTAAACCTTTCTCAGGAAATTGATCACATACATACATACAGGTTTTGTGACTTTATTTTATATATGAGGTACACTACTACAATAAACCGCTGGGTGCTGTTAGTGTAATATAAGAACTACGCACTGGTACACTTAAGTGTGTCAAGGTAATTCATATTCATCTACATAATGTATTTTTTTTACTTTCGCGTAGTCATCACGAGATCGTTTTACTTTTTTACGGCTTTTATATACGGAGCACCTAAGCAAAGCCCCTGTCGACCTTTTCGTAATATTTTGACCCTAAACGCAACACGACCACGTTAAAGTCAATTGAATAAGGAATAACAAAACGTGTCGGAGGGGACTTGTCATAGTCGAGCATCATCGCCGCGATGCTTGGCAGCGACGAGCCTTGCCTGAGATGCCTGAGACTTGCCTGCAGATTCGGGACCCTCCACTAATAGCGGCAGAAGTCTCCCGTAGAGGTTTAGTTAGTATTGCTACCCAATGGCCGAGTCCACCATAGGTGTGGGAGTCCACCCGGGCTCCTAGGTATCATGCGTAAATGCATTCCCCTTCGTCACAAAAAAAACTGTACAGCAAAATGTACTTTGATTCTTTTCTACTATCGCCTCTATTGCTTCCTCTTTTCTATTGTCCTTATATGGCTCCTGTGTTCGATGGTTTTTATACGAACAGATTTAAATGCACGGTTAATTGCTAATTTATATTTCGATGTTAAACTTTCGAGCGTTGAGCGATACAAAGAGTGTGTTCTTATGATTATTATTGAGGATGAAAACTAGGTTGTTAGGTACATGTATAAACAATACAATTTACGCAATGCAGAGATTCTTTGCTTGGGTTTGATCAGAAATTCATCTGGTGGAAAGTGATAATGTGGCTACGGTATTCAGTTCGAGTATGCTTGTACTTTTTTTTTTGAACTAATTCATGTTAGTTTATACTCAATCTTAGGCTTATTTTTGTATGATTAGCACTTATAGAATGGTATATTATTATAAAAGTAGATATGCCCGTGAAAATCCCCGCATAAAACATGGATATGTTTTATGCATGCACGTTTAGGGGTAATAATAATTTTAGGAGTGGGGGTATACTAGTTGGTTCAAGTAGCCTTTGCGCGGATGAATAACAATATAGTCTTGTTAGACACACATGCACAATGAAATGAAAATGTTTTCATTCAAAATAGAATTCTATAATTACTTTTTGAGAGTTATCGAGAAATCTACTATTCTAATCCAGTTCGACCATATCCTGAGAAGAACCGAACTGAGCGGGTCTATCATCAATTACAAAATTCAATAATAATAAGTAGAATTCAATAATAAAAATATGCAGTTAAATTTACATAAAGAACTATTTCTTTAAAGTCTGAGAAGAGTGTCTTACTCCCAAGATGTCTCTTTCCTTGTGATTCCTTCACCACACAAACTTTCCCTACCAACTTTTTGAATTTATTTATTGACAGTTTTTGGACGCTTTCTGCGATCCTGTTATATATTGCCTCTAAAAGGAATTACTATATAGTAAAGGAATTACTATACAGTAAAGGAATTATTATATAGTAAAGGAATTACTACATAGTAAAGGAATTACTATATAGTAAAGGAATTACTATATAGTAAAGGAATTACTATATAGTAAAGGAATTACTATATAGTAAAGGAATTACTATATAGTAAAGGAATTACTACATAGTAAAGGAATTACTATATAGTAAAGGAATTACTATATAGTAAAGGAATTACTGGCATTTACGTACCATCACCGGCCCTGGGTGGGGTCTAATTGTGTGCGGGGCTCGCGGAACATTATAGTGACGAATAACCAGTAGAACCATACATCACCAAAACACAAATCATCAGGGTACCTGTATAATGCAGTCGCCTAAAAGATCGACACCGCTTCTACACTGTAATGGGGTGAGGTTCCGATTCTCGCCCCTTGCCCCGCGCGCAAAAGCGCCACCCATTCCTGTTCTTTTATCAATCAACAATGCTTTATTAAGATTAAACAGAGAAGATTTCGCTGGTGGTCTACGAATATCTATAAATAAACCACAACGGAAGTCACGGCGATATGAAGTGTTAGCTTGAAGGTCAAGTTCATTGTTGTTACCAACCTATGGTTGTTACGTTACATATAAGATGTGTGTCGTAGTCTGCAAATATAAGCTTGTCGACTTGTTTATGTTGTAATGATCCTACTTACCGTTAGTACGGAACCTTCGGCGATACCGACTCACGCTTGACATTTTTTTTTATTTTCCGTCTTAAAACTTTATCAGCCACGCGGCTGTAATAAGTACCCAGAAAACAAGTAGAAACCCAGAGCCAGACAAGGATTTTTTATCATATTCGTTTAAAACTTTGGTGACTTTTGTGCGAACCGTAAGTTATATTAAAATGTTTACATTATAATATAATTTACGGTTTGTGGAAATCTACGTGAAACACGAAAATATGCGTGTATTCACTATTTTAATAGTTTTTTAAAAATGGTCGTATTCTCCCAAGGGATCATCCAGAAGTTTCGTGAAGCATTTAAGGTGGAGAGGTCGAAGATGAATCGGTTTTAAGGGATACAATTTGTGGGGCCTGCAAATTACATTATACATAACGCATCTGTTCAAAAATGAAACAAAAACTTAATAAAAAATACAAATACTGCAGAGTTGTTCGCCGTCCGTATTTGGTAGTTGTCGTGCAACTACGTGCATACAGCAAACACACATAAAGGCATTCTGTGTTCAAAACACATAAATCAGGGTCATACAAACTTATAGCCAGTAGCGGATTTCGCTTCGCGAGCTTAACGCAAGACCGAGCCTAGAGCGGCATGATATCAAGCCGGCATAGGCAGTGCCCAATTTTAAAATATGTAAATGTCTCTGGTAGAGTAGTACGTGTAGTAGTAGTTGTGTAGTAGTAGTGTGTAGTAGTAGTTGTGTAGTAGTAGTGTGTAGTAGTAGTTGTGTAGTAGTAGTTGTGTAGTAGTAATGTGTAGTAGTAGTTGTGTAGTAGTAGTGTGTAGTAGTAGTTGTGTAGTAGTAGTGTGTAGTAGTAGTTGTGTAGTAGTAGTGTGTAGTAGTAGTTGTGTAGTAGTAGTGTCTACACACTACTACTACACCGCTACTAACTACTACTACTAGTAGTTGTGTAGTAGTAGTGTGTAGTAGTAGTATGTAGTAGTAGTAGTGTGTAGCTTTGGTCGTTTTGCTGCCGTATTATCTTGATGTTTATTTGACCCCGATTTTCATATTTACATAATTCTCTTTAATTGTTTGATGGTGTTATGCAAAAAAATATTCAGATATTCAAATCTCTTTTACTGATATGCGATCTAATATTTTCTTTTGCATTAAAGAAATAG
>JAFELO010000633.1:124160-137394 GCA_017140195.1 Eumaeus atala | reverse complement strand
TCAAGTAACATCCGAGACACTTTGCTATTCCGATGTACTATCACATAATATGAATCTGCCGTTTCTACAATAATATTTTGAACACATATGTCGTACCGTTGATGTGTTGAAGTTAAATTGGATTGGATGACTCATTATCTTCGACAAACAGTGCATATCTATTATTTCATAAAATAAGAGGGTAAACAAGTAATCGGAGCCATCTGACGATAACAAAGTAGACGCGTTGCCCATCTTTCCACCTTCCCTTCAATGGGCGAATTCATATGAGCCAAGATCCGTGACCCCCTTTTACTCACGTACCGTTTGTGCCATTTTATAACCGATTTGAAATAAAGTAGGTTCTCAATTTGACACGAATCAAAATGGGTGTAATAGTTTTCGAACTAAACGACATTTGCACCGACCTGAAAAACTTTATAATTTCACATTTTTCCCCGCAGTCTCTCTGGCCATGATAATAATAGCTAATTTAGTTAGTATGAACATTCTCATATCGGGGCGTATCTCTCCCATTTGCGGGTGAGTGGGGGGTTTTTGCCATTTGGTCGCCGTACTTATGCTCCGAGCGCCTATAGAAACTGTGTTGGATTCGTTAACGGTTTTTGAGCATAATTTCAGGTCCGAAAAAAAACACGAGTTCCTGGCTCTAACGAAGAATACCGTAATATGTTGCACGGATTTAATACTTGCTTATCGATAGTCTTGCTGGGTCGGCGTTAAATTAATTCGGGTGTAATTTAGGACTGAACATGAAAGATGGGTGTGATTTTGGTTTACCACTAAATCTATTGGAAGTTAGATAAGATATTGAAAACACTTATCCAATCAAGTTGTTTTTGTTACATTGCACTAACTGTTAACCGCGACTTCGTTCTCGTGGTCTACAGACAAATTTATTACGATGTATAATGAATATTTCTGAAAAGTTTCATAGAAAGTTCAGAAAAGAAAAGAAGTTTCAAGAAATCCATTAAAAAGTTTTAACGTGAAAGAATAACAAACATCTCTCACAAGTTTTCGCATTTATAACATTAGTAGGCTTTGATATAACTAATTTATATTTTAGGATTAAATGAGCATTGTTTAACGTTGGGTTGGGTTGGCAATATTGTGCAGCTCATCAGGATCACGTGGATGGCGTAGGAATGATTTATACCTCAGCATAGGCCGTTCCCCACGTGTACTACGAAGGCCCTCCCAAGGGCTGCCTTAACCTCGTACTGTTAAAGATCGGTACATCATATTCACTATTTCAGTACCGGTTGGACCAGTTATACCGCGTGTTACGCCAGAGGTCGCGGGTACGCATCCCACCTAGGTCACGGGTTTATTGTATGTATTTATGTAATATACATGTATTGTATGTATTTATGTAATAAAAATTTTAAATATATAATATCTCTTAAATTTTTAAGAATATTATGTATATGTCCGTTGTCTAGTACTACAGGTACTTACGGTACTTACCACAGAACTAGGCTAATGTGGTGTGATAAGTCCTCACAGATATTATTATTATTCTTATTATGATTACTATACGATAGACAAGGAAGTTGATATGACTTCGTTCACGTTTAAATGAGCCAACGCTAGTTAGTTCCCTGCCTTATGACATCTTTACGAATTCTGTCGGACAGAGAAACACCCAACATAGTACGTTCAACAGCCCGTTGAGCTATCGCGAACTTGCGGACCAGTCCTAAATTAAGAGGCCATGTTTCGGCCCCGTCGGTCATCACGGGGAAAACGCATTGGTTGAAGACTTTTGTCTACTAGGGAGAACGTGTTCGTTGAACATGACCTTTGTCTTGTTCAACGAACACGTTCATTCTAAGGCCAATGCGCCGGGAGAATTCATTTAGGCTGTGCAGCATTTCCTGCAAGCTCTCCAAAGATTCAGCCAACACAACAATATCGTCGGCGAAACGAAGATGTGGAACGTACTCGCTGATAATATTTATGCCGCATTCTGCCCAGTTTAAAGTCTTAAATACATCCTTCAAACCATTAGTGAATAGTTTCGGGGAAATAACATCCCCCTATCGCACTCATCGATGCAATTAGATTGGCCTTGCTTGACCTCCCGGAATTAGAACGGACGTAAAAGCAGCGTCACACAATGCTCTTACTTTGACGTATCGCCAATCGACCCTACATCGCTGTAAGACGTCCAGAACAGCTCAGGTTTCGACAGAGTCTTTTTCACAGTGCACAAAGGCAAGGCACAGCGGCTGATTGTACTCATGTGTCATTTGTACAACTTGCCTTACTGTGAAAATGTGGTGCTAAATCCTCAGTGAAATCAGCCTACTCCGGTGGCTGGAATTCGTCAAGCTTTGTGGTGAGACAATTCGTCAAGACTCTTGAGAACAACTTGTAAATATGGCCAGGAAGTGAAGTAGGTCTTGTAATTTTGTTGAAGATATTTTTGTACTGTATGCCATTCCCGTTTTGTTATTACAGGCACACAAAAAGCAGACGAAAGTTAATAAAAAGCGTTTAGAAACTATGTGAAACAGAAGATTCTGATTTCATCAGAAATGCTTTTATCAAAATATGATTAATATTCCGGAAAAAATATCATTTTTGTCCTTCATATGTCACAGTGCGAGTAGTTGTTCTATAGGTCTGCCACCTATAGAACAACTACTGCAAGCCTTAATGGAAGGTCTTGTGAGAATCTCCTACTCTGAAGTCAATTTTTAATTAAGCTTTTTATTTTTAAACCACTAATAGTAAAAAATACAAATTACACAGCCTCGACTTAGTCGACAGATTTTCTTTTATCTACACCCACATGCATCACAAAAACTGTCACTAAACAATAAACGCTATCTATTTATATAGTGATTTATTCTACAGTAGCACCGCTCCGCGGTTTCTCCGGACCTGTTAGGCGTAGCGTCATGGTATTATAGAGTGTATACAGGATGGGCTTTATGATACACCGAAAAAATTTACATCGTATGTGTAATGACGTTTCTAGCTTACACACAAAAGTCAATAAAGTACTTTCAGTAGTTTAGTCACAAAATATTTTCATTTTAACAAATCTCAACACGATGGATCCTATTGTGAAACAGTCATCAGGAGGTAATCGACACTTGTGCGGTACCTCCATAGGAAGGCTATATGCCATGTATACCTAACCACGATAAATGGACTATTTAACAAAAGAATTTTTCGATTCGGGTCAGTAGATCTTGAGATTAGCGCGTTAATTTAATCAATCAATCAATCGATCGATCGATCGATCGGTCAATCGACCAATAAATCAATCAATCAATCGATCAATCGATCAATCAATCAATCGATCGATCGATCAATCAATCAATCATTTATTCTTCAAATGAAACACAGATAAACAAACAAGCCAGCAAGCAAGCAAGCCAGCAAGCAAGCCAGTAAGTAAGCAAACAAACAAAGAAACATTTTAGCTTAATGTTATTAATATAGTTGGTTTACAGGTCCGTAGTTACCGCATAAATCCATAAAAATATATGTATGTACCTATTTATATTACTCCAGATTGTATTCAGTACTTTTGGGTACAGACATGTCAGTTCATTACTAATTTACGCAAACTTTCACGTTTGAATATTAATAGTATTTCAAGGCGAATTATTAAATTTATTATTAAATCATTAATTAATTATTTAATTTATTAATTACTGTCATTATAGGCATATAATGAATTTATTATTGTGTAAACTAATTAAAATACATTTTCAGAATGGTAAGACATTCCGAATTTTTATGGGACATTGTTTGAACTGGCGTCGCGTCGCCCAGTAACTGTTTAATCGTCGCGATTAAAATAGAATTAGATCATACAATGTGGTACGGACGGAACTTGTTTCTTAGCGTGAACGTCATGGAAGTTTAAAAAATGTTATCCACATTTATTTGATTGTAGTGAAATTATTTGGAATTGTATAAACAGCAGATCAATCTTCTTTCCTTTACAGTTTCCATATTCAGTTTGGTAATAGACAAATTTACAGATTTAATAAAGTTGAATGTCTTTCGGGAGGCTTAATCAACCTCTGATAGAATTTCTTACGTAGGACTACGATTCCTTGTTTTTCACATAATTATTATGAAGATGCGTCGCCCTCCTTTCCTCGTCTCACCAGCACTCACAAACCGCACGAAACGAGACGGCATGGTTGTTATATTAATATGGTATCATTGTCATACTGGTGAGACGTATCTTACCAGTCGTGCCGGTCTAATCCTACTCAAAATTACTACACTACTTCTTGTTAAAATTTAATATTATCTAAGATATATATTATGTGCCGAAGTGGTCATAGGCTTGCCACCTATGACGTCATGGGCCTCGGTACCTTTTTTCTTTTTTGGTGACGAATGGGAATGCATTTATGCATGGTACCTGGGAGCCCGGGTAGACCCCCAGACCTTTTTTTCTTTTTTGGTGACGAAGGGGAATGTATTTACGCATGGTACCTGGGAGCCCGGGTAGACACCCAGACCTATGTTGGACTCGGCCATGGCGTAGCAATACCAACTTAACCTCCACGGGAGCCTTCAGGCGCTATTAGTGGAGGGTCCCGGATCTGCAGGCAACAAGACCCCTCCAGCGACAGGCTGGCCTCGGCGAAAAGGCCAGACTTCACCTCCACGGGGACAGTCCGGCTACGATATGACAGTCCCCACGACGCCTTTTCTTGATGAGGTGGAACGGGTTTCCATTCCGGCCCGACACGGAACACAGGGGCACTACTGAAGGCGCTGCAGATAGCGCCTCCTTCGTACCCCCATTCGTCGTCGGGGAGAGGGGGGGGGGGGTAGGCCGCATCGGCAGGCTACTGTGTCACTTGCTCGTCGGCTTCCTTCTGGGATATGACGGTCTCGGAGAATCCATCGCCTAGTAGGACTCGTCACTGCCGAGCATCACGACGATGATGCTCGACTTTGACATGCCCCCCCTTCAACAACTGTCAGAGCGTGACGCAGCGCCGCCCATCTTGGGCACACCCCGAAGGTGTGCTGGGCCGAATCCACCGCTGCGTTACAATCGTGACAACGAGTCTTCGGCTCCCTGTGGGCTGTCCGACACAGACACAGACACAGACACCGAAGCAACCGTGCCCGGTGAGCACCCGTGTTAGACGGCAGGTGAGGGGTTTGCAGGGATGCGCATCCACCGCTCGAAGACCGGGCGCAAGGCAGGCGTTATCTCTCTACCGTACAGCTGCCAAGGTCCTCCCCCACCATTGAATTAACGCCACATGCCCTAAACGGCGGACCCGCAGGATCTCGTCATGCGTGGGGTTCAGGCCGAGCAGAGGTATTTCTCGCAGTGAGATGATCTGATGAAACCGGTGCACCGTACGTTGCCATACTCCGACAGACACAGGAGTACAGCTTCCTGAAGGTGGCGCTGAGTTCTATAAGGGTCGGGAGGAGTCTGCCCAGCGCACTCACCGCCTTCACGTTCCCACCATAGCGAAGTATGGGCCGAAGGTCCACCCACCGTCAAAGATTAGCCCCAAATACTTGATGTGGGGGCCCAACCTGACCCACTCCTCTCCGATCTACAGAGCGGTCCCCGGTGGGGGCTCCTTGGGGCCAGTCCCACGGAAGAGAAGGGCATCGGTTTTGTCTAGTCTGCCCTAAGCCCTAACCTCTCTATGCGGCTGACCACGAGGTCAACTCCCACCTCGACATAGACGAGGGTGTCATCCGCGTAACAGATGACACCCATCCCAGGGAGGAGATGGCCTCTCAGGACCCAGTCGTATCCGACGTCCCACAGGATTGGTCCGAGTACAGAACCCTGCGGGATGCCGCGGCCGACTCTCCGCCACTCCAGGGACCCCGACTGGTTCTCGAGAGCCACTCTTCGACCGTAGAGATACGCATCCAACAGCCTCACGCGATAGGGAGGTACCTTGAAAAAGACCAGTGCCTCCCTTGTCACGCTGCGCGTGTGACTCCGAGAGTCCGGGTCCCGTTCCCGTGCCCTCCTCCAGATGCTGAACGAGACGGGAGGCCACAATCCTTTCTAAAGCTTTCCCAGTCACGTTCAGCAGCACCACCGGTCGAACCAACGAATCCGAGTCCATGGGCCGCCCTGCCTTTGGAAGTAGGCAGAGCCGACCCTCCTTCGATGCCCCCGGGAATTGACCTGACCGCAGGCAGTGGTCGAAAACTTCGCGAAGGCTATCCCCGAGAAAGATTGCCAGTACTTACCCGTGCACCCCGTCTGGACTCGGTGCCCTTTTCTTACTCTAGAGGTGAGTCAGAGTCGCCTCCATTTCAGCCTCCGTGACGGGTGACGGAACACCCTCCTCCTCGTCCGACGTCTGCCGAGCCATCCTGGGGGACATGAAGCCCACGAGTGTGTCGGGGAACAATTCCCCGACGATTCTCCCCAGTTGATTCGGCTGGAACATCTCCGTGATGGAGGCCGACTGGGCGCGGAGCTTGTTCCGCGCTCATTTGTACGGTCGGCCCCAGTGATCCCTCTCGAGATCCCTTACTAGCTGCAGCTGGGCCACCTCCTTGGCTCGGCAATTGGCCTGCTGCAAGAACTTCACCTTTTCCACGTAGATCCTGCGTAGCTTGTCGTCCCTGTCGACATCCTGGGGGCATCTCCGTCTGCTCCGGGTATTCTGCCTCCTAGCCCCGTTGTAAGCGGCTCTGGGGCTGGATAATTCGGCCATCCACCAGTAGAGCGCCCGCCCCTGGGGCGGACCCTTCCCGGGTGGCATGGTCGCTCTGCACACCGCAGTGAATGCGTACAAGAGCCCACCAGCCCCTCGTCCACCTCTAACGCCGACAGTGGCGGGAGACTGTTAGCTCCCGGTAGAGCCTAGTGAGCGCCCAACGCGGAAAATGGCTCTGCCTCCTAGATGACGACGACGAAGTCGTCGGACGCACGGAACCGGGAGACACCCCGAACAGTATGTAGCGGTGGTCCGAGAGTGTCTCCACCTCCGTCTCCACCTTCTACCCCTACCCCTCCACTCTGCGTGCGATGGCCGGCGTGGCGAAAGTGACGTCTACCACGGAACCTCCCGACCATCGCACGCAAGTCTGGACTGTCCTTATGTTAAAGAGGGACATTCCGGCAGCTACCGCCCACTTCTCCACCTCCTTCCTTTTCGCGTTCGTGACCGGGTTACGTCAGGCCGTGGACTTGGCATTGAGGTCTCCGGCCACGAACACATGGAGGGGGCTAGCTGCCCCACCAGGGGCCCTAATACTTCTAAAAAACGTTCTAGGGCCGCCAGATTGCGGTTCGGAGAGAAGTAAACTACCCCGTACCCGAGCCGAATTGTTCCGTGCGATAGTTGCGCACAGAGACCTGGCCCGGGTTGCAGCCTCTCTCCGTCGCCACCAACCTCAACAACGTCGTTGCAAGACGCTCTGCGGTGATCGTATCGCTCAGGCCCGAGAGTCTTAAGTCGGCCTTTTTCTCGGGCCTGATCACTTCTGCCTTTAGCACTTCCTGCAGGCGAGCGGAGAGATTATCCGCTTTCTCGCCACTCGTGGAGTCGGGTAGCTCGATAAGCCACGCCCGGTCGCAGAATGGCGAATCCGGAGCGGACCAATGCCCAGCTTCTGGAGGTTTACCTTTCCCTCTGCTTTAAAAGTGCCGAAGCATAAGTCACCCCTTTCTCCGCTGCCTCTGGTCGTAACTTAATGATTACATCCATCCACGCCGTCCCTTCACCCTGGTTGGTAATCTCCTACCTGGCCTTTTCCACTGAAGGGCCAGCAGCTTTGGAAGTGGATGGACCGAAGGCTGTCCTCTCCTTTCCACTCTTCTTACTTTTCCCCTTTGGTAGTTGGGGTAAGGCCGGAAAATCCCTCATGTCGGGACGCTCTTCCTCCATAGCCGTTGTCACCGGCACCGTCTTCTTGGCCGCGATCGCGGCCATCGTTTGTGTGGTCTAGAATCAGGTTAAGGTTGGCCTCCGCCGCCACCATGACCTCCTCGGCCTCACACCGGCTGACATCCTCCAGAATTATAGGGGGCGCCGTCTGGGTCGTTCCTCCCTCCTTATCCCACGGAAACGCCCTCTTTCACAGTGCCTCCTCAAAAGCTTCCTCCTTTTCTCCAGGCACGCGCTCTCGCAGCGCTGCCCTTGGTCCAGTCAGCGTATGCGCCTTGCCCCTCTTGGCCACGCAACGTGCCCTAAGCCCGACATCGCCCCTAATACTAGTATCGCAACCCTCCGTAAACAGGCGCTTGCGTCCTAGTTTTGCCTCCGACAAGGACGCCAGTGAAGAAAGGTCCTCCAATACCTCATCGTTCTCCGAATTTCCCATAGAGCGACCCCCTCCCCTTCCCCTGGACGAAACCGTCTGCCTTCCGCGAAACCCATCGCCTTTTCCATCCCCGTTTCACCAAATTAAAATTTGATGTAAATAAACTGCGGAAATCAAAACAAAACACGTCCGACACAAACAAGAAAACAGCCACGAAACACAGAATAACCCAAAAACAACAACGCAAACAAAAAAGACGCCACTAGCAAGTCGCCTTTACGCCCCTGCCCCGGCACCGAAATGTCAGACCAGGACAAGTCTATATCGATGACTTACTGATTTTCCTAGTACAAGAACCGAGACACAAACATACGAGTATCTCTTCAATCCGACACCGCACCAGAAAAATTCTTTTAGAAAAAGGTCCGCCTCCAAAAGAGCTATCGAATGACAATAATAACACTACGATTCCAGCACTTGGCATACGCCTTGTACTGGCAAAACCGTCTCACTATAATGAGAACCAATTCAATTTGCGACTTCTGTCGGGACAGCTAGTATATTATAAAAATACCTCCATTTATAACAAAACTCCCATACTGTCAGCCATCATGCTACCACTGTACGCGCTGAAGTAGTGCGAGATATTTAAACTAGTTCCAGTTTCCACACGGTAATCCATACGCATTCACTCTCGCCTCCTTTGCGTACCAAATTTGCTTATGACTGACAGATAGACAAACAGACGCTTGAGTGATTGTATATGTATATCGGGTTGTGTGTGTATTAAAAAACCGGCTAGAACTAGTCAGACACGCCTATAAACGATTCCGTAGCAGCATTCCATAAAAAATCCCACGAAATCGATCTATTCCAGTCTTTGAAGAAAGGTTTCTTCAGGTTTTTTTTTAGGTCAGGGAGTAAGGTGTTGATTACGTGACTTTAGGTTACGAAAACGAAGCCAACGGTAGTTGGAACAAGATAGAGAGAGGGAGAGAGAGGCGTGCAAGTACACAATTTCTTTCTCTCTTAACCAGTTTAACTAAAGATGTTTGAATTTGCTCGATTGAAGTTTTTAGGTAAACTTCTTTGCGGACGAATGGCTTTAGGAGAAAGGTGGTGAATTCATGACGAGTGCGTTACGAAAACGTGGACACGAAGCAACGACACTTTTGCCACATGTATAAATGCACATATATACGTACAGACGAAAACACGGATGGATATAACGAAATTATAGCTGTTCCGTTTTTACCATATGACTACGGAACCCTAAAACTCTAAAAATGCGGTAACATTAGCAGAGCCATACATTTTCTAATGGATTTCAGTAGAAATAGTTTGTAAAAACTGGACTTATGAAATCATTTGGATATTAAGTATTGAGACCGGAAGGACTTTAACTGTAGACGGTGATGAAAACTTTCCCATCGTAACGATATTGTAGCAGCGGCTCATTGCTGAAATACACGCATAAACTTTCCCATCCTAACGATATTGTAGCAGCGGCTCATTGCGGAAATACACGCATAAAACTTTCCCATCCTAACGATATTGTAGCAGCGGCTCATTGCGGAAATACACGCATAAAACGACGGTCAAGTTATACCCACGGGAACTCTTTGCATGCTTTAAGTTCATCACACTTGTTATAACCTCTGTGATATTTAGATTACGTATGCTACTCAGTACGGAGTGCGTTTGTGTCAAGCAAGTGAGCATAGGGGACAAACGAGCAATCGGAGCCTTTCAGTGACTACCGACGTCCATGATCATCAGCATAATTATGCCGATCCTTTTCACCTCCCCCACCCGACTGCACGAAACGCGACACCATAGGTGTCACTTTACGGCGATATCAAGTGAGCGACAGGTACTTCCCTGGACGTGCCGACCCAATTCCGTTGGATATTCGGGGAGAAATCCGGGACATAAGACTGAAGGCAGTGATTATTTGGAATACTTGTTAAATAATAATAAAAGAATATTAAAATAAATAGGATTTATTTATTTTAATATTCTTTTTCAATTATTTATTCAAATTATAAAGCATAATATAAAATAAACAATGAAACAAAACACATATCAATAATAATGGCATTCTTTTATTTTGTACAATGTGATAATTATAAAAAAATAATTGGCTGTAAGTATCATGCCCGTATTATACCTAGGCTTAATATCATTTAAAAAAAAAACGTGTAAGGAGACTGGTACTGTACTGGAATAGTCTACTACTATTATTATGGTCATTAAAATAAGGCGCGTAACAGAGGCGTGAATTAACTTATAACATACATTTTTTCTTTTTTTTTTCACATATCGGATCTGTATAATGATCACTAATGCATATCTTAGCGGCTATGTCAGAGGAGATACACAATAAACTCTGCCTGGGTACCTATCATTCTTTTGAACATAACTTAAGATTATAGTAATTCATTCTAGTACATTATTGTCATTTGTAAAATCCTTTACATTATGATAGGATTTTAATGATGAGTTTCTCTTTAATGATAGCTTTAAATTAATTAATCGACAAATCTGTTATATTACTGGGAATTTTATTATAAAAACGTATACCTAATAAACCACCCAAGGCACTATGGTAAATCAGCAAAAGAGATTTAACGCTCTGTTTTCGTATTCGTTCCAATCACATTCCAATGAATAATTTTCTTGGCAATTGGGCATTGGGCATTAGGCAAAATGTTATTTCGTTAGAGTGTGATAGAAACAAATTTCTCCGACAAGAATTTATGATGGATACAAAATTTAATAAAGCTGCACTTTTATATTTTATACATTCTATTGTTAGTTCTAATCTTAAATTAGAATATAGTGATATATTCTTAAGTTTTGTTATCCATTCGTTATATATAAGGGACTTAGAGTTAAGTTTATAATTATTTTCTCAGTAGATGTAAGGCTGACTTAAGCTTATGATGAATTTCAATAAATATAAAAAAACGTATACATACATTACCCGTAAATAAATTATTAATTTTATGGAGCCTTTAGGGCACAGCTGGTGTATTCTTATTTCTAGTGTTGACGTTGATGTGGGTCATATTTATACTTGAATTTTTCAATATTTTTTGTACGTACATAAGATTTTCATATTTGTACAGGCCATGAAATGTCATATTTTTTTGCAGTTTTAAATTAATCCTTAAGCGATTCCATTGGACTCATATTATATTCTGCACGATCAACCCGTCTCTGCAGAACAAAAAAATTGTATCAATATCAGCAACATTACCCCATAATAGAATTCCATGTGACACAATGCTGTAAAAGTAACTAAAATAAACCAATCTAGTTGTTTCTACGTCTGTTATTAGTTCAATTTTTTTTACTGCGAATGCTGCAGATGAAAGTCTGTTCGAGAAACTATATCGTAATTTAAGATCTAAAGTTATTCCAAGAAATACCGTTGTATTTTCTAGCTCTATTTCTTCATTATTAAGACCTGCAGTAGTATTATTAGATTTAACATTTAGCAAAGTGAAGTTCATACATTTAATTTTTTTTCCATTTAATAATAAATTATTGGCACCGAACCATTCTACTACTCCAGAGTGAGCATTGCTTATATCTTCAATGGCATGTTGACGCCTGTTTATTTTGAAAATAATTAATTTGTTATCTGCAAACAATACTATCCCATTCTTATCAATAAAAGAAAAAGGTAAGTCATTGATATATACAAAGAATAGGAATGGTCCTAAAATAGATCCTCGTGGGACCCCCAATTTAAGAATTGATCCCGGAGATCGTCTTCCATTCACATCTACCCTTTGAATCCTACCATACATATATATATATATATATATATATATATATATATATATATAGTTGTATGTTATTAGTTGTTACCATTAGATGGGTTGGATTAATGTAACACATTCGTCTACTTTGCGTATCGCTTCAGTAGTTGATTCTCTGTTACAAACAGGGGAAGTCGCATTGTACCTATTAATACCGGGCTATTAATATATAACAAATATTTAACCAATATCAAGTGTATTGAGAATTTCAAAAACTGCATTTGCCTCCATACCTACTTCGTGCAATGTATTCTATTCATACACATTCTGTTCTTTTTATCAATCCACTCCATTTTAATATCGCAAAATAATATACAATATTTTAGCGCCAAAACGAGAAAACACAATGAACAATCGTATAAAAATGACAGATTCCGAAATCAAATGTTATTTTTTTTTATTTTCTATTGTATCTGTATCTGTGGCCAGACTAAGTATGTTATCATCCATATAAATGTTCGTTTATAACTTTTGAATTTGCTTTGTTTTTATTGCAGAAAAAATACAGTACACGACTTCACTCTCATTCAATTAGGCTCAATGGAATTGACAATATACCAATCCGAAATGAGACAGCATAGCCTTGTAACTGTATGAGCAATTTAGTTTCCTGACAGCAGGCCTCACTTATTAGGAAAATGAAACCTAAGCTCGGACCACATAAGCACTAAGCACGGAAATGTAATAAACTTCACGACAAAAACATGTGAGTTCTCTTATTTGTAGCTAAAGCTATTATTTGTCCTCATAAACAGTACAGAGTTACGGCTGTTTTCACTCTCATTGTTTACTAGAAAATTTCATTGCCGCGAGCAAATAGTGAGTTTCCCAAATTTATGTCTCTGCAGTAGAAAACACTCTTAATGCCCATTAATTATATTTTAAGACCTTTTAATGGCTCTTTCTATAAATCATTAGAATTTTAATTCAAATTTGAAAAAAAGGTCTTACGAAGGGATTGATGTCCCTGATTCTCAAATATCTGATACATCGTGTGTGTACGGCTTTAGCAGGTACTGGATACAGCCACGCGTACCACACATACTTTGGATCCCACCCAGGAGAGGCGGGGATGCAAAAATGCACCTCCCGTGAAAATGAAACAAATGCCTATGAGCTTAATAAAGTTAGTGTCTAGATCAAAAGAATTTCTTTAA
>JAFELO010000633.1:110527-124136 GCA_017140195.1 Eumaeus atala | reverse complement strand
AATTGTTGTATTAAGGGCTATATATCGATCTAGGTAGGTTTTATTTTCAGAAAATTTCACTTTAACCGTGTTCTTATCTAACAAAAACTTCCTACACTATCATTATCATCGCAAATTTGATTGACTGAGCTTTAACAACATAGTAATTCAATTACATTATAATATTTTTGGCCCTTGGAATATAATTGAATAATTAAGTAGTTTCATAGTTATTACTATAAATCTAAAGAAACATGATGCCCTAAAATACCCAGTCCATCCAAGTATTATTCTTTACATGACATTAATCTTGACTGGCTCATAATTATCTTAATTTATATTCATTATATTAGTGTGCTTATATAACGTAAAAGTATTTAACTTTATTCTTGTTAGTTTCTCTCTCGTTAATTTGTTCATTAATTTGTCTATACTGTACATTACATTACGTACTTATACCACGATATTAAATTATAGTGCCAAAGAGTTGGTTCGTATAGTCGATAGCGCCAATCTCAGGAATGACGGATCCGATTTGAGAAAATCTTTCTGTTAACATAGCTCATTTACCGAGGAAAGTTATAAGCTATACGACAGCACGATATAACATACAGCAGTGGAGTGTGGGGTCTGCTCAGATGGATGAAACCGCTGGGCGTTGCAAGTTCATTGGGATCGTCTTATGCCACACGGTCCTACTTTGTAAGAGATCCGGCATGCAGATGTGTTTTTTTGTTTCATATTATTGAATTATTTTTTTAAGGAAAAATAAAATATAAACTTCATTACAAATAATAATATTATTCTTGTTATGTGTTTATTATCGTGTATATGACGTATTGTACAAACTGCTGTATAATTTACGGTTAGCCACTTTCAAAAACAGGCCGTCCTGTTCTGTGGCGCGCCAACGACTAGCTTTAAATGTGGCGGCTGACGTCTAGCCTAATTAAATATCTTGATTTTAGGCAGTGACACTGACCGATACAATTATGAAATTAGGCTAAGTGTTCTGAGTGCAAATAAAAAAATAGGCGAACCACGAAGGATAAGTTAAACCTTCAAACGTGTCTGGGCATAGTTTTTTATTTATTGTGCTTTATTGTACTACTGCTTTATTGTGGTATTTTATTTATTGTGTACATCCAACATAAGTGTAAATGTCAGTCCACATATTATTGAATTTTGGAATGCGAAGCTTGAACGTAGTGCATATATATGCAGAGGCTCTCCTCTCCGTGCGCTGCGATAGGGTTACGTCTTAACATTAGTGTAATCTATGTCGAGTAATCAAATCACTGCCCAATAATACCTACTTATATTTTAAATTATAAAAATGAAAGTTATTTAATATGTCGCTGCGTTCACCGGGAACGGCCTAATAAATAAATTGATTTCAGATGTTCTTCAATGCCACAAAAATGCCTTTCATTTAATTAACTTCTTGTGTACTCATAGCTTCTTAAGCCCTGTTATTGAAAGGGGAAATATACATTTCAAGTCGCTTCGTCTCGACTTTGTTGTTGTAAAATTGATTACAAAAACTTTTCCTGTTCGAAATTCAAACTTGGTTGTCCTTTGTAGGTCTTATCTGTATTCATTTGATACTTGAAGTTTGAAGTTGGAACGTATACTAAAAATAAAGAAAAAATCGGCCAAGTGTGAGTGGTACTCTCGCATTAAGGGTTCCATACAAATATTTATGTGTGGACAGATGCACTGACGGGTGGTCGGACAGACCGACAGTGGGGTCTTAATCATAGGGTCCCGTTTTTACCCTTTCGGCACGGAAACCTAAAAAACTTTTGTGCATTGTATTTTAAATACGGCATGTGTTTACTCTTATTAACCTTGTTACAGATGGGAGATTTGAATAGAAAAAAGTAACAACAATGATGTAAAATGCATGATGATATTGTATGAGCTAGCAAATGGTAACGAAACCACATCGAACTCGTACACGGAGAACGACACGTGGACAAATACAACATGGACGGAGGAGACCACGTGCTCATCCAGCGGCACCGATGCGTTCCTCGCCTCCCCGGTGTTCCAATTCTGCGTATACCTCATGTACTCAGCGGTGTTCATTGTAGCGCTCGTGGGAAACTCGCTAGTGTGCTACGTGGTACAGAGTTCACCGAGGATGAAGACCGTCACGAACTATTTCATCATGAACCTTGCGATAGGCGACATACTAATGACACTTCTATGTATTCCATTCTCTTTTGTATCCATGTTGCTACTCCGATATTGGCCGTTCGGTATGGCTATGTGTAAAATCGTGAATTATTCCCAAGCTGTATCAGTGTTTGTCAGTGCATATACTTTACTAGCAATATCTATAGATCGTTATATGGTGATAATGCAACCGCTCCGACCGCGGCTGGGGAAGACTGCAGCGAAGATGGTAATAGCTTCGGTATGGGGCGGTGCTATGGCGACCGCCGCACCTATATTTCTCGTCTCCCAAATCGAACAGCCCACCGATTGGCACGAGTATTGCAAACTGTAAGTTTACCAGTTTTAGTTTACTTCATTTATCGAGTAAGGGGCAAACTTGCAGGTATATACTATCGCCACCCGTAAACGTCTGCAAAACTAGAGATCCTACGGCCAGTAAGACGTTGCTAGCTTTTGGAATATAACTTTGTATGTATGTTCTTTTTTTGAGAGACCTAAGTCGTATCGGTTTGAATTTGAATGTAGAGGGAGGCAGCTGGTCTTGCATATTTTTGCACGTGTGTCCAGTTAAGTCCACAACCTTGAGGACTTATGGGATATGTAAGTGGTGAGGATGAAACTTCGAGTTCTTCAAGAGTGAAAGTTTTCTGTGGGTATTAGTTTGAATAACTCACCAACGAGCGAGCTGAGATCTTTCCGAAATGCAAAATCATTTAGCTGTCCGAAAATAACCTGTTCATTAACGATCCGAATCGCTTTACATTGAATATGGTCAAATAGAGCCAACTAATATTGATGTCCGCACAGAGGCAAGGGAAAGCCTCCAGGAAAGGGCCTGTGACTTGAGCGCCTTGTGAAGACTCAACTCCTTAGAGGCAAGTTTAGCCTTCTTTTTTAACTAAACGCGATTCGATTTATCATTTTGTTTGTTGTTGGAAATATCTTAATTTCGTAAGAGAAGTTCATAAAAGAAAAATATCTACCAATTGATATAAAGTAAACAAAACGTAAAAAGCAGACATCAAATATAACATGCATTCCACAACAAATGACTAGGGATTTTGGACGATGTGGGTGTAACAATAAATTAAATTGTGGGAGAAGTAACACGAATATGCAGCTTCATACCGCATTTGGTTCATATATCCATAATCATTCAACATGAAAATACTACCAATTTTACTTTTAAAATTACTTATTTTTATCTCCGGATTATTTGTAAACTTGCACGGAAAATACAATATATAAAAAGAACAGATAAATTTTAATGTAAAAAAAAATTATATCCGTGTCGTCGTCGCGTTCTGGTATCTGTTCATGCCTTATAATAAATTTAATGCTGAAATAGTTTAAATGGTCATATTTCTTTACAAAAAGCTCGCCCCCCTGGTTTCATCCGCTTATAACTGGAAGGTATTAGTGATAGCCGCTTGTAGTAATGAAGTTTCATACAAACTATAAACCCTAAAACACACCTAAAGTTTCGAATTTCGCAAAATCATGTTTTCATAAATAAAGCTCCATGCAAAATTCTAATTACTTCTAATTTATATATGCGATGAAGTAGTGAGTGAGTGAACTTTCGCTTTTATTTGTATAGATATAGTAGTTTATAAAATTACTATCAATCCGACCGGCTTCGCACCGTTATTCCATACAATTTGGCAAATATTTATTAATTTACAAAAATACAAATATTATAAATTTTATTTTCGGTCTCGTAAACATTACACCTTACCACATGACAATTAATTCAATTTATGACGAAACGTCTGTCGGGACAGTTTGTTGCCAATAATAATTTCTGCAGCTGTGATAGAAAAAATACTTTGACTTTTTTACACACCTTTATTTGAATTGTCGAAGTTTTCGTCAAGGTCTATAACGTTTTGCAAAAGAACTTACTGTAGAATTCCAATAGTTAAAGAATATTGTTGTTGTCGAATCGGTTGCCCAGCACTACACGACAACCCCACCGACTTTAGGACAGTGCAATGGGGTGAGGTTCCCATCCTCGCCTCTTGCAGCGTGCGCAAAAGCGCCACCTCCTGTTGCTTTTAGGTCCCCTCTTCTTATAAGAGAGGTACCGAGAGCGATTCTTCCTCCTGTTCTTTAAGCCCCCTCTGCAGTTGGGTCAATTGGCCTGGTTTCACCTCAGGCTACTAAGCCCCATCGCCACGACAAGGCTTGAACCATGGTGGGGAAGTAGTTAGGGAGCCTATTCAATGCTAGCAAACAAATAAATGAACAAACAAGAAACAAATGTTTCTTCTTCACAATAATAGTATAGAAAAATCAATATAGGAAGAACGTTATTAAATACTGAGCATCCATAACAGGAAAACAAACCTATAAAGAAAATGTTTCCAAAGTTAGAAAATTTAATACAAAATAAATTCACAACGTTAATTAATAAAATGATAAAATTTTCAACGATGGAAGTAGGGATGTAACATCCCCATACTGATTTATGTGATGTCGTTAGGCTTTGATACAAACACGTCACCGACTAGCGATCCACGTGAGGTCACCGGATTGCTAGTTTTTGAAATATCAAACTACTCGTATTATACCCTATAGTTGATACTGAAGGATATAGGTTATGTCTCTATCTTCTGATAAAGGATTTTGATGAACTAAAAGTTTTATCCAAATCGGTACAGCCGTTCCAGAGGTAATCGCGTACAGTCTCAAATAACATAAATAATAAAAAAAGTCGGATCCTTTGATAACTACCGAAGTCCATTAACATCTGCACTAACAGCTTTTTTTCACCCCCCATTCCCGATGCCCGAGAAGTCGGTGCCTATTGTTGTGCCTATGGTGTTGTTGTCATTGCACGGCGGTATCATGTGAGCGAACAATACCTTGTCGTGTCAGCCCTACTTCGGCACTACTTCTTACTCAGTTCAGGTGTTAGAACACACACTTACAAGTGTAACACACCGCGCTTGAAAGAACTTAGTTATTTAGAAATCACAGGCGCACACTTTAACTATATGGATATTATACCTGTATGGCATCATCAAATTTGTGGGTATAATTCAATTTAATAAGTTACTTTCTCTCATTCCCCTTCCCAGGCCCGGTGGCATTGTGCACTTGCATTTTACCAGGAAATAAAAATGAGAGTATAGGTAGACAAGAAAATAAAACTGCAGCCCATTTTTCGTTAGATTTATGTGTTTTCAAAAGCGCTATTCACATTACATATAATGTTATTATATTCTCAGTCCGCGACTCTATTTGCATCGGAATAGGTATTATCTCGGTTTGGTAGATAAACATAATTTAAGATTGAGCCCGAAATCTTCCCGGTTCAGGGAAAAAGTAACCTTTATTTTAATTGTGTTCGATATTAGACTTGAAGTTGAGCAGGAAATAGCCGTTCCGTAATCTCGAAAAAAGAACGCTATAAAACGGAATTTTTAAGTAATTTAAAATCAAAAGTGATCTTATCTATAGATATTTTTATGTACAGATAATTTATGTATTGGGTAAATATGTTTTGCAAGTTACCTACTGAAATGATCGTAAACTTATTCACAAGAAGAAAAGAAGAACCCTTAGACGCCTTGAGAGTGACTCATTAACAGTCTGTTCTCATAACAACTTATTAATCAAAGAAAAAGTTAAAAAAAAAATACCTTCACGCCTGTTATCCCTGAAGAGGTAGGCAGAGGTGTGCTACTACATCCTCAACTCGTAAGTCCAGTACATATTAATTAATGATAATAATAAGGTGGTTTCAAAAGCGCTATTCACATTTTGTCCCCATAATATCCACCCGTGATCATGGTTTCTTAAAAACTTCTGAAACGTAGCTAGATAAATAATTAAGTAAATCGCGATAAAAATCCGTAAAAGTAGTTTTATTGTAATGACTAACATTCGCGTAAACTTAAGACATCAATATAATTTTATTATATTCTCAGCCCACGACTCATTATTAGTTAACTATCATAATTATCAGTCCAAATCCATTTAAGTTAAATCAAGGCCTTGCTCCACCTACACGGAAACAATCTGAATAATTAATGTTTTCAAGTTAATCTTTTATTAATCAATTTGTGACTAGTTATCATGCAATTGTAATTGGGAACAAGAATTTTGAAATCTTATATCATCAAGGTTTTTTTTAGTATAAGGAGAAATTGAAGTATCGTATACTGACGCTCATGAACATCCGCACAATTACTATACCTATGCGTTGCCTTCCCTTCCTCCTCCACCCCAATGGGCCACCGGCTAATCCCAAACCCCACGAAACACGAGACCAAAGAAGCCACTTTTTTACAGCGATGACATGTGAGCGATATGAACTGGGCTGGCCCTGTTCCAGTGCGATGGCACTACATGCAATTAAGCAATGAACATAATCCATACATAGGTTTCTCAAAAATTGTGTTCTTGTACAGAAATAGATAGTAGAATCCTTCTAAATAAATTAAAGATACGTTGATACAATTTACTATACAATTTAGCTTTCACTATTACAACTTTCAGAGCATCCGACTGCGAGACCCTTATTCCTTCCTCATCTCCTAGCTAGTGTTAGCTCTTAGTTAATATTCCACCATGGGCATCGGCCACGCAGGGACCAAATGCATTGAAAAGAAAGAAATAATTAAAAAAAAAATATCACAATGACACCATCTCATTTCTTTTTTAACAATGATTAACTTACACAACGTGAATTGAAGGAGATTGTATATTTTAGTAACCAATACAACTACAACAAAACGTAAATATTATAAAAAGTTAGTGAATATAGCATAAGTACACTTTGAGTAATAATTTGCACAAATATTGTGCAATACATTCTTACATTGAACAGTCACTAAATAGTTTGATGTAAGTACATGGTAATAGATAGATGGATGCGAGTAACATGAGATCGGTCGCCTTAGCGTTCATTGAAAGAAGCCTTGTCCAGCAGTGGACCGACAAGGGCTGATAACGCTGATGATGAAGTACATGGTAAACTTCACAGAATTTAATGTCATTATTTTTTTAATAATGATATCTTCACCGCATGACACTTGTTGCCCGAATTGGTAGCGAATGTTTGCGAATAGCAGACAAGTTTCTCCGTGAACTTTTTAACACAGTCATTTAATTAGTATTTTATCAGAATCCTGGTAAAACTGACTGAACTGTACAAGTTGAGTAGCGACGCTGCGCGGGGCAGCTTAGTGGCTGATACCTGTTTATAAAAGAAATATTGTATAACCAGGCTTCGCATCCGTTTGACATACAATTAAGGAGAGATGTATGAATATTTTTTTAAGTTTCTATGAAAGTGTAATACTGGTCATATTATTCTGTGACAGCAATGGTCATCAAAATGCTCGCAGTAGATTTCGGAACATACCCTAAGTTGACATATCGTATCGACAGTGGCAGCTGGCGTAAGGAGAGGCGAGAGTGATCCGACCCACATCAAACCATTTTGCGATAAAACTTGCAGCTCGAATTAAGAAGAAAATGTTAAAAATGGTTTTTTCTTTTCCTCATACAAAAAAGCTTTATCTTTTCCTCATAGGGTGAAATAGAAATTGTTAGAAAGATCGTTTTTATTTTTAAGTTAGAAACTTGAAAATGTTTTGAGCGAAACCACGGGGCTCAGTTTAGTGGTTTCACTCAGCATGTGGTTTGTGAGTAGCCGGTGGGCCAATGGCCCCTCAATGAGGACAAGAAAGCAACGCATCTGTATAACAATTGTGCGGATTTTATGGGCGCCCGTAGTTAGTGGCTGAGACTCCTTATTTGATCCCTATTATGTTAAAAAAATATAACATATTTGTTCACCAGGGATATTTGCCTGGAGCACTGGGAGCACGTGCAGCAGAGTAAGCAGTACACGTGCGCCCTGCTGGTGCTCCAGTTCGGGCTGCCGCTCAGCGCCCTGGTCTGCACGTATGCGCGGATCGCGCACGTCGTGTGGGGCGGCCGCCCCCCCGGTGAGGCAGTCACCTCGCGCGACCACCGCATGCGGCAGTCCAAGAGAAAGGTATGCAGGGTAAAAGTTACATTTGTTTTGTATCATATATTTTTTATAGTATATATAGACCAGCAATCGGAGCCATTTTGTAAATACCCATGCACAATAACATTCACGCAATATGCATATGTGGCGCTTTCCTTCTCCTCGTCCCTCCCTAAAGGCTTATTTAGTAAACGTAAGTCGCCTTAAATAAAGAAAACTTGCTTATTACGTCGATATAAACCTAGGCAGGGAGAAAGCTTTTGGTGCCTTAAAGGCGGCGACAACTTGAGTGTCTTGTACCGGCAGTTTCATAGGGCCAGACACCAACTTAAAAATATACGCAGAATGAGCCTAAATGTTACCGACAATATATACTTACCCCACATTGCCGAATACCGGACAAGTGAATTATGTTATCGCGCCGCTGACATGCTAGTTATTCTTTAAAGGATATTGGGGATACGTGATCCTCGTTATTAAAGGTTGATTAGAGCGTCTTTTCTTTCTTATGAAATCATCCTTTTAAAATAATATGGTATACCAGTGTATCAAAGTCGAAATTAATAAAATAAAAATACGCGTGACTATAGTGGACGATGAGCCCAGTAAACATGATGGTAATATGAAACAGAAATTCAACCACGCTTAAAATTTCTTGTTTCGTTTCACCAGACCACGTAATTGCCTATCTATTTCTATTATTAATATAAACAGGGAGGTAATTACTATATTTCTCCCAAACCGAACAATAACATGAGTGGTAACTGCTACAACAAAGGACATTCTTGTTTCAATTCCAAAAATTACAATGCAAACTTCTGTACAACACCTAAAAACCTCCCACCTGAAATACCAACATACTTTTTAAAGACTTCATTTCTTCACTGTGGTGGAATGAGCATATGTGAAACAACAAGAAGACAAACACTTGCACTGAAGTCAACAATGGGAGGGCTTAGGGGGATAGTTACTCCCCTAAGAAGGACGATGTGTCGTCTGTAACACTAAGTTAAGTTTTCAGTTTATACCGTATTTTTAATCATTTAAGGAGAATAAACATTCGTTGTTGTTACTAAATAGATGTATAATTCTATGGCATTCATAGTAGCGGTTTCAACAGGTTGAAGGATTCGTATAAACAATTTTTCCTTTCAAGTCTTCTTGGACGCACTTCTGTCACTTATACCTAGCAATTCCCTCACTGTCATTTAATGATAAATATAACAAATATCAAATATGTGTGTCAGATCCGGCAGGCGACTAGATACGAAAGACACGTAGTGGACGATGCGAAAGACACGTAAGGGACAAGTGTGACAGAGCGTTAGGCTGGCGTTAGACTCAGCCGGTCACTGTTTCACACGATATTTCGCCACATATGTTTTTTCAAACCGCGCGCCTTAAACCGTTTCATAAATAGGTATACTCAAAGAAATCGCATAAAACTGTTATTCCATTTATCAGTTTATTACTTTCATATTTATTTATTGCCCCGCCAATAAAGCTCACTACCCACTTCGACCCACGGGAGACATGGTGAAGACATTATAACAATAGCACTGCGAATATGATATACAAATTACGAAAGCGAACAATATCGCACGTCGCAATATATTTCCATCGCATTTAATAACACATTTTATATATCTATTAGCGAGTAATAAAATTTTATCGAATATTGACATATAAATTGAGTAAAATATAATACACCTGAAAGAACCCCAAGCAGTTGTTGCAGTCGTATTGTTCATTAAAAATAAATAACCTAAAACCTCAACAAACGGTTCCGGACTAAACGGCTACGTTAGTTTTTTTTAGTTAGACTTAATTCAATAGTGAAAAATTAAGTACATAATGTCTTACCAAACATCGGCCACGGCCATTTCTATAGACACTATCCAAATGCGAATGACATGCGCAGGACACAAGTGTACGTTGACCTATTCCTATGATACAGGATCGACGGCTTAACGTGCTCTTCGAGGGGTTGCATCACCGCCAATGCTACTACCTCGAACTGTTGTTACAAATTGAATCGAGCCCGTGGAATCACGTCCGTGATTGAACATGTTTACCCTAATGCATATCCCCGCGAAACAAAGTAATAAAAAAATATTGATACTATAAACACTCGCACATAAGGCGACTCTCACATCCCCACATCTCAAAAAACGTCAGAATAAATGGGGTTTGTTTTAGTTCTGTAATTCAATATTAAAGTTCTTAGTGCGGCTCACTTTTCACGGTTTCGTTTCCTTGCAACGAAGGTAGGTAACAATATATATATGAAACTAGCTGCACGCCACGGTTACACACGAAAATTATAATTCCATGTAAATATAGTTCTCGAGTGGCGGCTCGCACCGGAACACTGAGTGTGGGACGACCCCCTACCCGATGGACTGACGACTTGATTAAGGTGGCGGGAAGCCGCTGGATGTAAGTGGCTCGTGACTGTGTCCTTAGGCGCTCTATGGGGGGGGGGGGCTATGGCCAGCAGTGGACGTCATCCAGCGAATGATGATGACTTTTGATGATGACTTGAAAAGGGAGGCAACGCAACAGCATAGTAATTATATGGATGGCCATGGGCGTCGGTAGACGTCAAAAGGTTCGATTGCTCTTTTGATCCTCCTGACACTACCCTTTACTGCATATATACATAGTAAGGAATAGTGTCAGGATGCATCTATGAGAGCCACCTCTCGCTCAAAATGATGGCTATGCTTGTCGCGTTTCAAGAGTTCTGCCTGTGGCCGTTGGAGGTGTGTGAAGAGAAGCAACGCAACTGCTTGTGCAGGTGTTAATTGGCGTAGGTAGTATTCAAGTACCTGTACCCCGATCGTTTATTCCCCTATGCTATACTAAATAAAAAAGGGACAGAGAGTTGGAGTATACTTTCTATCCGATTCTCAGACTTACATAATCTCCGAAAGTTAGAATCATATACATACACATAAAATCTCATAAAAATTGACTAAGCTGTTTCTAGAGCATTATATATTTTGTCTTAGCATAAGAAATTACAAAAGTACCTTCTTCGGGGTCAAATTTAGCTTCAGACAAGACTTGGCTGGTATATCTGGGTTCAACCATTAGATGAGCGCTTTTGGTTGCCCTACAGGATTCACTTTTAAATTGCGTCATTATTGTGAAGATTGAGTAATATTATGTAGCATTCTAAGTATGTTTGTAAATTTGCATATTTCATGCCATTCCCCAGTCTCCGACTTTTTCACTTAAACAGTATGCATGAGGAGAATTAAAATTGTTCTGTCATTCACACCGAAGCCCGCCGCCGGCTCTGCAGTGGTGGTGGTGGACCAGGGCTTGGTTTCGAAAGCCAGGATTTCCAGAACGATAACGTCGGAATAAAAAGCGGTCCATTTATGCACTAGTTTTTTCACATACATCATTAAGTCTTCGAGCTATTTCTACAGCGGACAAGAGTATGCTGTATCAAATAAAGCATAATCTTATTCGTAAATAACGCTATATTTGAAGTGTTGTAAACAGAACTAGTTCAAATAAAAATAAACGAATAATGAAATTTGAAACAAATATATGAGAGCCTAGATTTCAAATTTATTTGAATTTGGAATTCAAAACCAAAGCATATATATTTGCAGTATAAGTGGCCAGTTCACTAAAAAGCTAACATCATATGCAACGGACCTAATATTTTAGGAGATTATTTTTAGATATAAATGTCAGATTCATAGTTTGTTATGAACGAAGTGTTTATATTAATTTGATTTAGGTTTCCGTATCTGCTACTCTGCTGATTATTAAACGGTGCAAGTGAAATTCCATTCGTGTTATATTGGAACACGGACTATGGACTAACGTTATTTCACGATATACCAAGATTACGGTTTACATAAGTAGATGAGCGAAGAGTCCACGATAATGTTGAAGATTAAATGATCAACCTAATCTAGTAGTAAAATGTTTCGGAATAGATTAATTCTGAAAGTTGATTCTAACTTTCATGGAGCTTTCAGGCCGGTATGCGTTATGAATATTAAGCTGTATGTAACATCTTAAATATTGTAATAGTGACCGATGCGGAACTTTTTTCATAAAAATACTAAAATTACTAATGGCAATTTTCTTACTGCGCGTGACCCGTCACGCAC
Organism: Eumaeus atala; assembly: GCA_017140195.1. Taxonomy (NCBI): domain Eukaryota; kingdom Metazoa; phylum Arthropoda; class Insecta; order Lepidoptera; family Lycaenidae; genus Eumaeus; species Eumaeus atala. Next base: position 111,845 of record JAFELO010000633.1, on the reverse strand, counting down.
TTGACTTATCTCAAGAGATCTCTTTTCTACTATAAAGTAAGTATATTTAGTTAAAGTTTCGTATAAAATCTAATTAAACATAAAATGTGTTTTATCTACTTAATCTGACCACATATACTGTTACAATGAAAAAAAAAATTGAATTTGGAATCTGTCATTTTTAAACGATTGTTCATTGCGTGTTCTCATTTTGGAGGCGATATATTTTACAATATTATAGACTTCGTATTAGTGAAGTGCTTGTGTGCCGGACTATTAATAGAAGAAAATTAATACAATGAGACCTTCTCTGTTTTTGACAGATAAAGACATGGTCCTTCAACGTAGAGTTCGTACTAAAAAGGCGGTTAAAGCAGTATGGGAAAGAATTCGGAGAAATCCTCTCCGAAAGCAAAATATTTTATCTCGGAAAATGAAGATAGTGCCAGGATCCTTATCGCGTATTTTAAGAGATGACTTTGGCCTATAGGACACGAAATCGTCATTTCTTAACTGATAAATTAAAAATGAATTGGGTGGTAAAGCCTACTAAAGCGGTATGCAAAGGGAGGCCACAGAAAAATTATGTTTACGGATGAGATTTTTTTTATAATAAGCAACATTTAAACAAACAAAATGAACGTATTTTTGCTGAAAGCTCTAAGGAAGCTTCCCAATTAGTCGACAGAGTGCAACGTGGGCATTATCCGACTTCGGTGATTTTCGGTGACTTTCGGTTTGGCGGGGTGTTCGCTGTGTAGGAGTAACTGAGCCATATTTTTGTGAAAAAGGTATCAAAACATCGGCACAAGTGTATCAAGATACCATTTTTGAGAAGGTAACTAAGTACCTTAATATCACCATGTTCAACAATCAAGTATGATCCTTACAGCAAGCCACGGCACCGAGTCTTAAAGCTCGGTCCACGCAGTCTTGGTTGGAAGCGAACGTCTGAATGAAGTCCGCATCAGAGCTAGTCGCCTAGTCCCGACTTTAATTACTGGATTATGACTTATGGTCAGTTTTAGGGAGTACAGCTTGCCCTAAACTCCATGATAATTTTGATCCCTAAAACAATCCATACTTAGTCTGTTGTCGGCGAAGAATTTTCCCGTAAATGAAGAGAGAATTCATATATGTATATTACACACACGCATACATATATATATATATATATGGATATATGTCAACGAAGTGTAAAAACTTCCTTGTTTTGTTTTTAATAATTTATATGTAAACTTATTTAAATGTAGGGAGCCGTATAACATATTGAATAAGTGACAACATGCAAAATATGAATGTTGTTGATCAAATAAGAGAGGAATTATAATTTCTATGT
>JAFELO010000633.1:90833-110387 GCA_017140195.1 Eumaeus atala | reverse complement strand
TTGCTATCTAACAACTTTATCCTGACTCTGAAATACCCTTTAAAAGGAAGAACTGGAAACTTTTTCATGAAACATTTAGTATTTGTTAAAGTTGTAAATTATATTCCTAATTGTGATTTATAAAATAGGGGCATTGATAGCTGTTTGATGAAATGAAATACGATTATAACAGCATTCAATTTCACCTTGACATTGAGATGTTGAAACTTAATCAAAATTTTCTGATTCGTAAAAATCTACAGTCTTTTGTTTGAACGTTTTTAAAACTGCGTTCTATATGTGGCGGACTGTTGATAATCATCTGCGACACACTAACTTAATGAATCTCTACACCCACTTCACGTTATTTTTTAAGTGAAAGTTTCTTTATGTGCGTGGAGCATTTTTTGGGTGAACACAAATTTTCTAACTTGTGTACGCGTAGAGCGTCACATGTTGCGCCTTTTTTTGTCATCGAAAGTGGACACGCGGCATAGTGCCGTTACTGCTTATAGGGTGAACGAAAACCACGGAAATGGCGTAACGATCTGAACAAATAGAGCTTTCAGTTTTCACTTCTGTCGGCGGTAAACACAACTGCCTCTGCTTTTTTAATGACTACCGATGCCCATTAAAATTAGCATGATTGTTATGCAGTCCTGTTTACCCTTCTTTCCTCCTCTCCTCCAATGGGCCAATGCGAACTCATAACCCAGAAGGAACTCGACAGCGTAACTGTTACTCTGAGACTCTAGCGGAAAGTACCTCCTCTAGTCTTCAACTGTGCCGGCCCTGTCCGCTAAATTAGTCAGAGCCAAAGTAGCATGGCAGAGAGGCCATGTCCCCAACCGTGCTGGCCCTGACCACTGAATTGGTAGAGGCAAAGTTGCATGGCACTATCTCTTACAAGTTGAATGACTACTAACTTCTTTGTTTGATTTCAGATGGTGAAGATGATGGTCACCGTCGTTGTAGTGTTCATCGTGAGTTGGCTTCCTCTCAACATATTTATTGCAAGTATTACACACTGTATTATAGTCAAATATAATGTAATATTCTGACGACCGGCTGGCTGGGTTTGTGACGTGGACGCATGTTACGCCAGAGGCTGCTCGTTCGTATCCCGCGGTATCTAGTGAGTGAGAGGTACCTTATCGGTCATGCCGGCTCTATTAATGTCAAACTTCTTAAATTTATAAAAATATTAAATATATTTCCGTTGGCCCAGTTCCTTGAATCACAAGTCCTTAGTTATATAGGACAGGGCTAATGTGGTATGATAAGCCCACAGATATTACTATTATATTATTATTAAACATATTATACATACTTCAATGTTTGCTTTTTCTGTAAGGAATAATCGGATCGCTTGGTGGTAATCTGTCTATGCGCATACTACACAACAACTACATTAGTAGATTAGATATTAGACTGTCATAGTTTATCAACAACAGACCGTGAGATTTCGGGATCGAGTCCCGAGTTGATCAAAAAAATTGTATTTTTTATTTCTTAAAAGAATCACAAGTCGAGGAGTTGTCGTTGTGCCGGGCTCGGTGAATATTTAACGTTATTCGTCTGACTTTTTTCCGGTTGTGTCGGGTTTCTATCGGTGGATGAGGGAAGTGGTCATGCGTGAACCTCCGCACGTGCTTACGCGTGTGTATATGTTTGTGCACGTATATTTCCGAAAATGCTGATCGGATTTTTTTATCGGCTTGATGGGTTTCAAAATAAAAACTAATAAATGAAAAAAAAAATTAAAAAATTAAACCGACTTAAAAGAATCACCGCGAAATTGTGACATAATTACATTTTTGAGGTCTAAATTATTTCTCTTTGTTACTTTGACTGGCGTGGCAGTGTGTAGCGGTCACCTACTAGTATTGTACGAGTAGTAGTAGGTACCATCTATACTTCCATACCTATTACTAAACATAGTATTAAAAAGATGTCTGATGCGATCGACTTTCTCAAAATCTACTGAACGAGTTTTCATTCGGTTTTCACCCATGGGATTACAGTGAAAGGTTTTAGTGTATACTTTCTTAAGGCTAATAATATTAACTTAAGGGTAATAATCATGTTCTTGTTATTAACGGGCGAAACCGGGGCGTAAAAAACATAACCGTAATGAGACAAGATTAAAAAGTTCTTAAACGGCATTAAATGAACAAGTTGGCGGGGCCAGATTTCCATTTAGTTTTCTTTGAGGATCTAACAATTATTGAAGTGTCAAGACCTTAACTACATTTTGTGTAAGAGATGGTTGATATGCTGCACTACAGCTGAATTCGGCCGGCACGATCTGGGAGGTACCTCTTGCGAACATGTTGCTGCTATTATGTGCCAGCTATGCTGTCGTGCTTAAGTCCGTTTTGTTTCGTTAGTTTACGGCGGACCAGCGGTGTCGATAATATTGCTGTATGTCAATTATACGAATGGCTATGGGCGTTGGTTTGATCTCTGAAAGCATCGCCCGATGGAGTAAAGAGACCACTTGTTACGCTCAGTCACTCGCAGGCTCCGACCATTCGGAACATTAAAATGGCTTGGAGCGTCACTATGATGTCGTCATATTTAATTTCTCATGCACGCCCTAAAAACTGCGTGTTTCAGCTTCAACACGCGTCGGAACTACGGGAGGCAAGGTAAAAAACCTAATTGTTTCTTATGGAGTAATCTCAATAAGAAACAAGTTAAGTCCTTTTTACATTATATAGGGGCACACGAACATACAGAATGGACGACTACCATGCGTCTGTATGTCTATGCTCTATATCTATATGAAAGGAGGGTAGGAGAGTTGCCCTCCTTTACACCTGCTCTAAATGGGCCGCCGGCTACTGACATACCGCATAGTTATACTTTACGCCGGTATCATGCAAGTGAAAAGTACCTCCCCGGTCGTGCCGGCCCAATTCGGCCGCAATACAATAAGACAATGCCTCTTACAAAAATAAAAAATATCTCATCTTCTCATAATTATGAGAAGATGAGATTGATAATTTTTGATTATTGAGAGAAATTTCTAGAAAATATTAACTACAATCATATCTTGTTCTGTGTATAATTGTATTCGTTAGAAGAAATTTTGAACTACAGAGAACAAAACTTTTAATGACATGATTAATTATTTGTTTCTGTTTAATAAGTAGAAAACAGACCTTTGTGAACTTAGCGTGCAAATTTTCTAGAATTATTCCTTTTTCGTTCATTTGGTTCATTGGAATAACCTTGCATGTACCAGATCGCACAATTTTTTTTTGTTTGCACCTGTGTCCATACCCCGGAGCCAACGTCCGGGTGTCACCACGGACGATGGTACATGCAGTGCGGTGTGCTCGTGACAGTTGTGGGAACTGTCACGAGCACACCGCACTGCATGTATTAGCAGGGTGATCACCGTGGATACAGCAGCGACATAACCTCCAACATGTCATTAGCGTGGCAAGCCTCTCGCTCGATGCCACGGTTCGGGCAATGATTCTGGGGGACTATTGACCCCTCGCACTTCTTTGTAGATCACTTTACTGCACTAGAAGCAGTGGTATGCTGCATTTTAGTCGAATTGGGCCGGCGCGACCGAGGAGATACCTCTCGCTCACGTGATACCGCCGCACAGCTACGCGTTTTTCGTTGTCGCGTTTTCGTGCGATACGTGAGTGGCAAATTAAATTCACAGAGGTGGCCCATTGTAGGGGAGAAGGGCAAATGCTATGTAAATGTCTATGGGCGTCGGTTGTCAAAATGCTCTAGCTGTTTCCGTTATATTATAAAAAAACCGAAAGTATCTAAGTTATCGACAGAATAGTTGTCTCTTTACGGCAATATAATGTGAGCAGGAAGCACCACCTAAGTAATTCCGCGAGTCGGTGGAATTGTACAGTGCACTACCTCTTACTAAAGCTTGAACGTGTCCTTCACTGTCCCACAAACAGTGATGACAAAGGATCTACATCATCACTACCACCCCTATCGGTCAACGTAACAACGTGCGATATAATTACGTGTTAACGGTTCTTTGTTTGATTAGTGAACCCATCGCCCGATGCTGTGAAAGAGTCGAATTGTTATGCTTTTTTGCTTACACACCACTCATTCGGAACATTCTTATGACTTATGAACATTACTATGACGTCATGATTCTTATCGATTTACAAGATTTTATCACGTAAAAAGTACAAACTTTCGCATTTATAATGTTAATCGGATACTCATAGGGCTTTTTGTTCACGTATGGCTCACCTGTTGGTGAATAATTTTAATAAATTGTAATGTTGTATGTGCAGATGCTGTGGACGGTCCACGAGCAGGACGAGGAATGGGCCATGTGGGCGGGCACGCCGTACCTGTGGTTCGGGTGCCACTGGCTGGCCATGTCCCACTGTTGTTACAACCCTATAATCTACTGCTACATGAATTCCAGATTTCGTCACGGCTTTAGACAGGTATTTTTTATAACGACCCAGCATTTAGTTTGATGTGTGTATCAGTTTTTTGTGAGATTCCAAGAAGAACACCCTTCTGGAATTGTACACGTTTATTGTTCAAAATATACAATGTTATCCCTTATTTATATTGCAAACCTAATAGGAACTGATTTAAAACTAATCATATTAGATAGCTATTCCGCTAGTATTAAAATATATATCTATTATGAACTTTGTATGAATAGTAAGTATCAAACGGACCTTCATTTTTGGCACTTACAATTCCATTATATAAACCATTTATCGTAATATTAAGTTTCATAGGAGCTTTTCAAACATAAGATCACAGAAAGCCATGATTATTTGTTATGAGGACTGCTTGCTCTTAAATTTCATGCTTTTAACTGAATGTGAAAATATATATTTTTATCCCGAAAAATGATTCGGTTCAGACCAAGCTTTCTCGGGTAAGCAAACAGCGGTATACATGTAGTTGATTTCTATACGTGTTTTCACTAAAGAGAGTTGTAACAATGGCGACGCGTAGATAAACAGACGGAAAGCAAATAGGCCGTTCTAAGGTTACCTAAAATGTGTGCGTAGTAATTAGGAATTAGGTCGCACGCGCCCCGGCCGATTGTCCATCAACCAGGCTGTAGGCTTTTGTAAAGTGAAATTGGGCAAGCGAGTGATTGGAGCCTTTAGATGACTATCATCGCCCATAAACATCCGCATAATTGTTATGTTGGTGTGTTGCCTTCCACTTGTAATGCGACAGAGTAGTTGTCTCTTTACGGCGATATAATGTGAGCGGGAGGCACCTCCTAAGTGCCGCGAGATGGTGGAATTACACAGTGCACTACCACTTACTAAAGTTTGAACTTGCCTTTCACTGTCCCACAAACAGTGATGACAAAGGTTCATCATCATCATAACTACCAGCCCTTGTCGGTCCACTGCTGGACGTGGGCCTCTCTCAATGAACGCCAAGACGACCGATCTCCTGCTACTCGCATCCATCCCGGACATCAAGGATCATCAGGTGACATTATATTATATTGTCGCTATCAGACATCAGAGATTAGCAGATCGATCGTCATTTATCCTATTTCCATGACGGCCCACGGGAATTATCACATACTGTTCAAAACGTGGCAGTTTAATTTTCGTTTAAGCGCGACAAATGACCGATGGAGGCTTTTGTGATCCACTGCACACATTAACATCCGCATAGGCAGATTCATTGCCTTCCTTTAGCCCATTTCCCCATTGGCTGACCGGCTACTCACAAATGGCACGAAACGCGACGACACATACTTTTGTGTTGACAGTACGTAAGAGAGAGATACAGATTATTAAATGGTCTTCTTTTAGCCTTTATCCGCTCAATATCGGATATCCAAAAATTTATTTTGGGCTGCCCGATGTCAGTTTCGGAGCCGATGTTGAATCAGATAGTTTGCAAACGCTCTTGAACTGTATGAAGGACGGAGAGAATAAGAGGAAAGGAGAGACCGAATGGAGTGTATGCACTACAATAATATAACATACGTAACCTTCCTTTATTATTCCATCTTGGTCAAAAGTTCGCAACCATCAACCTTTGCAGGAAAAAACCTTATTTCATTCCAAATACTGAATACTCAATGGATTGTAGGTAATATAATGTTCCAATTTAAGCTCCACTTGTAAATATTTTGCAGGTTTGGGGCTGTTTACTCGGTCATAAAATGGATCAACCGCTGCAGGCCTGCCAACGCATGAGTTTGTGTGAGGGTGTTCCAATGTCAGGTATCAAATGTATATAAATGATTCTAAAATAAAACAATTACGAATTACGTATAAGCAATAGAGGATGAATTGGGCCAGCACGGGCGGGAAAGTATCTCTCGCTCACATTATGCGGCGGCATCCACATAATTACGGCGTACATAATCCACATAATTAATTTACGGCGTGAAGTGACATTTTCAGTGTTGCGTTTCGTACAGTTGCCCCCCCCCACCCCTCTATTGTATATAAAAATGTGATTTGCCTGAAGAATGCTGAAATGTTACCTGCAAATGTACCCGACATTTATTGATGGAGAAGATGTACAGAACGCTAATATTTTAATATAATATGCACTAGATTCTTATTTTAATTAAATAAAACGATATGCATACTACGACAAGTGTACAATGTTTGAACTCATGCAAATAGTACTATTGTACAACCGGAGAACTCATGTTATTACACACGTAAGTGACAATGTCATTACACACGTAAGTGAGAATTTTATTTATAAGATAATATTCGAATATCGATCTATAGGCGACTAGTAAACGTTGTTATATTGTTGAAGCTATATGTTAATGTCACGTTAGGATATGAGTCTACATTGACATTAAAAGTACTCATATAACGATTACTTGAACAAAGGCAGCAGAACCGGAAGTCACGAATTCATTTTTTTTTTTTGAACACAAGTGGTCGGTTTTCACATAAAAAAAGGAAACCAAACGTTTCGTACGTAAACTTTTGACATATGAACAATAAATACAACCGTCCTAATGGAAAAGGCGGCGCAAATCGTGGCTTTGTGCACATTTATAAAATATTTCCCCGTCACTAATGTAGTCCTATGGCCAAGGACGGACAACCGAGTGGGTATTAGGTGCAATACTAAATACAGCTAAAAATCCGACGCCACACACTCACCCCACATTATGATAAATAGAACATTTGAGAAAAATCTTATTCATACGCGAATCTATTGTCATTGCATAAATATTTATGTCTATGAATACGTAGAAATCTTGTGAGATGGGTACTTAAGTACACCCTACCTATTGTCCAGGGGCATAATGATAAGGTCCATCGAAACTGAATCTTTATATTCTGTAATAATAGTAACACTTCGCCCCGGCTTCGCCCTTGTATAACAAGGGCCAAATAATACACTTAAATCTTCCTCGGAAATCTGCTCTTCACAAGGGTGAAGACCACATGAAAATCCTTTCAGTAGATTTTTTTTAGAAAATCGATCACGCACTGATGGATAACTTTTGGTGACTTTGTTTTATATATATAGATAGCTAATAAAACTGAATAGTTTGTTTCTTTGTGTGTATAAACGCACTAATTTCAAGAGGAGGAGACCAGTAGGTCCGGTTCTGTCTGAGTCTGTATAACATTAAAATACGACGGGTTATGTAGGTGTAAGCGAAAAGTCGGAGAAAACTATTTTGGGACTACCGATGCCCATGGACATTCACATGATTAGTATGTCGATGCGCTGCCCTCCTTTCTCCTAGAATTCTGTAGTTTCTGTAGTAACGGTTTCGATAGTAACGTGATCAGTCTAATTGCAAGTTACGGCCTACGGTTAATATAACTTTGGCCCTAAAGGGCCATAATAATATACGGCTTTAGGGTCGCAATAAAAACTTTGTTGTTCCTGCTAAAGACATGATCAGAATCGATATTCAACTGTAATAATTCAACTCATTTAGTACTACTGTTCAATTTGAAGAATCAAAATAAATATATAAATCGCCTCTGTGGTGTAACGGCGCGGGCGTCACCCGTTAAGACCGTTAGCCGCGTGGGGTCCGATCGCCATCCCCAGGTCGGGCAACTGTTATTAAATTTTTTTTTTATTTTTTCGGAGGGACCTCATATTGGTTAGCGGCGCTAGTCCAGCCTCAACAGTTCAACTGACTACGAAGACTTTTTGTCTTCAGGTTTAGGAAGACGATAGGGGTACAGAACCCCCTCTTTTCCCGCAGATGGGAAGAGATGAACCGGATTGATGGTGGGCGTACCCTATAGTGATTATTTTGGGACCGAAAAGGGGGAGGCGGTCCCCCTCCCCACTCTAGTGGGAAGGTGCGCGCACGACGGTATCGTGTTTTAGTTGCAGTGTCGTGGATAAGGATAATTGAGCTCGTTTAATGTTTAGCTTATCTGAGGAGGCCGGCCTCCTCGCCCCCCCTCTGACGGAGGGGGTCGATTTGCGCTATAAATCGGCAAAAGCCGTATTCTTAATTTATTTATTATTAGAGCTCTCTAAAGTCGCGTTATTTTATTTCTATCAATCTAAGCTCTCGACTTGCGGATTCGAACCCGGGGTCGTTTCCGTAAGCGGTGTGTGAGTTTGTATTAAGTGTTTCTCAGATTATTCTGAGCACGCATTGTCCGGGATTGGAATGTGCCTGAAGTGGCCATAGGCTTGCCACCTATGACATCATGGGCCTCAGTACCTTGGCTAATCGTGGGTGTGCTAGTATACCTACTGGACTTACGAGTTGTAGATGTACTAGCACACCTCTGCCTACCTCTTCGGGGATAACTACTTTTTTTTTTTTAAATAAATATTAATTCATTACAATATTATAAATAATAAAAGGTGTTTTACCCCTCCTATTCAGCGCGGTGTTATTTGTTTGAGTCTTCACAAACACCACCGCTCTCTATATACGCGTCGCCTACTATAATGGGTCGGCGCATGGACTGGTCACATGGTCCTCTCAGCTGATCGTATTTTACATGAGGAATCCCAACAAGTTATTGACTGCATGAAAATGTTCTTTTCTTTGTGACACTCTTTTACTAATTTAGTTAATCGTAACATCTACTTTGCGGAAAATACAGTTCAATAATTGAAAAATTAAAGGACGTCGACAGCCGACTATATTACGTGTTCATTGTGGGTATTGAAAATACCCGTTCTTACGAAAGAGCACTGTTCAGTGAACAGTACACGGCTCAGGAAGTAAGGATTAACTAACTAAGTTAACGTTGGAATGCCATCATCGTTGGTAACACCACGTTCTTTGGTACAGCATCCAGGTCCTAGTAACCCCTGCGCTCTTCTGAAATCTTACAATCGCATCTTCCGAGACACACCAACGTGTTAAATATATAACATACCTGGTTGAAATACAACATCACTATCACAGGTCACTCGCGAAAACGTACAAAAAATCAAACAACGGACGTCCTTCAGGTAGGAAATCACGCATGGAACTAATTCAAATTTGAAAACTATACATTAATATATATTCGAGCGCGGTACATAAAATGCACCGCACTCGAAGCTAATGCTATACAGGTACAATGCGCACACTACATGATTCGAGGGCGACACAATAAGTGTGTCGCGATAATTACAATTATTGTTCCACCTTTATGCATATTCACCTTTTTTCACCTTTATGCGGATGACAGACAATTTTTCGGCGCAGTATCGCTAAGTTCTAGTGTGGTTTACTTAAAAAGAGTCGCGTGTCGCCGCGTATTACCGCTGCGTCAGTTCCGCCTTGTGCACAATATTTTTCAAACTGACACCATGTGCCTGTTTCTTACAAATGTAGTAAAACGTTTAGCGGACTGCGCGACGATATGAAACATTCTTTTAGTTTAATCTGTTGAAATCATTGCTTCATTTTAAAGTGGTTTCTAATGCACTACATATTTTGGTAATGTATTTAAAACGTACTAGCTGCGCAATTATGGTCTTTGGTATGCTGAAATAAAAGTATATTGTATATTTTTTATGAAAAAAAATGATATTTTAATTTATGACCTTATCGAACTTTGACTTTCGTTTATAGTATAGATGTACTAGTACAAATGTGTATACACGCATAAAAGGAACAAAAGGAAAAACAGGGTCTCTGTTACATGCTGTATATATAGTCTTCAACCTTTCTCATGAATGTGGTGCGCATACATAAAAATATTTTTTCAAATCCTATTTGTAGTTCCAGGGATTAGTACGTTCAAATAAACAAACTCTTCCACTTTATTATATAAGTACAGATTTACGTTTACTTATATACAAATGTTCCTTCAACGTAATATTTTCTGACCGTCTTTTCCCTTAGCTACAAAAAAATAGAATCCTGATCACAAAAATACACTCACGCAAAAATATACACTTACGGTATTCGCACAATAAATATCAGTTGCGGTTGTTTTCCTTCATCTTACACTACTTTCTTGTTTATAGCATATGATATGGGGGCAAACGAGAAATTAAAGCCGTTTTACTATTACCGACTCTCATAGACATTATTGTTGTCTTTCAGATACATTGCCCTCCTTACATTCTATTGGCTACTCGTAAACCATGATACGTGACGGCGCCTCCCCAGCTCACTTCTGCTGCTATAACGTGGCACTACCTCTTACTTTTTTGAAACTAAATTATTGACGTTACACTTCTTCTGGCGCATTAGGGAAAAATGATGAGAGTATTTTTTTGCGATGCGTGCGCACGCCGCCACAAAATACCGTCAGCCTGAAGTAAGCTATAGTCAACACTTTTGTGTTGCTACACCAAAGAAGTATAACTGTTGACTTGCGTACATAAGTACATAAACACTGTCTTTTCAAATATTCTGTGTACACAGATTTCATGTGCGGGAACGGGATCACGCGCCGCGGCACCACCAGCAGCTACCTCAGCCGGGCGCGCGCCCCGTCCAGCGGCGCGTCGCTGAGCCGCCGCGCCGCGAGCGCGCCTCCCGCCGCGTCCGCGACGATGCCGCCCGTACGTGCGCTCTCCGTTCGCCGTAATTTTGAATAAATATTGTGTTCAAGTTTGTATTTTTATTAAACGCATTTTTCCCATGTACCGTCCATTGTAGGGAAAGGAAGGAAGGGCAACGCATTCGCTTGACAACAAGGGGGATGTCTGTAGACGTCGGTAGTCGCCACAATGTTCCGATTACTCATTTTCCCCTTATAGGACAAAAACCATGTTGTTTAACGACAACACATCGTAGCTCCAGTTCCCTGAGGTCCTGTAATATAATTCGCAGGGAATGTTAAGTACTACATTATACTTACACATTTTAGGAAGAGGGTAGTGGCATGCTGCATAGGAGGATGTAGCCCCATGCATGGTGCTTGATAACACATCCTCCTGTGCAACGGAACTGGGCCTGCACGGCCGGGGAAGTACTCTAGCTCACTTAAAATGACAGCGTCGCTGTGACCTTTCGTGTGGTTTGTGAGTTGCCGGTGGCCCATTGGGGGAGGGGTGAAAGGGTGAGCAACGCATCGGCATAGTTATGCTGATGTTCATGGGTGTCAGTAGTAGTTGAAAGGCTCCGATTGCTCGTTTGTCTCCCTATACTATAAAAAAGTGCCGGAAAAGTGTACGTGATTCAACCACTAATTGACGTGACAGTCTTGACTTACACGGCCAACGGGCCGGGGATAATATGGCGACAGCGCACCTGCGTAACAATCATGCGAATGTCCATGGGCGTTGGTAGTGATCAAAAGGCTCAATCGATTTCACTTTCGCCCCCGTATGCTATAAAGAAAAAACTACCCACATATACTGGCGGGAATACCGAGCACGTTACGCCAGAGGTCGCGGGTTCGAACTCGCCTAGGTCATGAAATTTATCTATGTATTACTATGCTGAAAATCTTAAATATATACAATTTATTTAATTTATTAAGTTACTCACCCACGACTTCGTCCACGTGCAAAAGTTATTACTTCTATAACCTGTGTGTTATTCTGATTGTGATTATTGTAAAATTTATAATACAACTTTCGCGAAATTAATATTCTATTAGTCTAGTACTTGTAAAGTAAGTCGATAATGTGCTCGGCACAAGGCTAGGTAAGAGTTGTGTGATAAATCCACATATTATTATTATTAAATTGTTGTTATTGGTACACTGCTAAACTTAAACCTCTTTCAATGAACTCATTATAACCGAAAGTGTTGTAACATGCATTGAAATATTTACGCGTGGTAGGTATGTATTACAAATATAAACAAAGTTACCGCACGCTGGCGACTGTGGTTATAAACTTTGTGAAGCAGCGATTGTTAGTCATACGAACATAAATAACGGCGTCTAAAATATTTTTGTATATGCTACAGTAATGTCTTCTATTATAAAGAAAAAACTGGTTAAGTGTGAGTCGGACAAGCACGCCTAGGGTTCCGTTCGAGCGGCCGCACGCTGGAACGTTCCGTGTATGTACTTATGATGTCAAGGATCGGTGGTAGTTTCAATCAGGGCCTATCTGCTCGCTTATACTATTATAATTGACTTGTCACACACAAATATTCTATAATGAATTAACAGCCTGCTGGAAAAAGTGTTTACACGTGAGCCAAGAGCAATCAATCCCTGTGATAATATTTTTATAAACCTCTGACTACAAACTACTTTGTGATTACCAACGAGGATACTGCGGACGTAGTAAGTATTATACATAGCGCCAGTGATGCTGCATTGCAGGAGAAACGGATCGGTACAACTCTCTTGTTCATAGCATGCCGTAATGAGATTACTATTCAAGCGATTAGGGAGTTTCCAGTGGCCCTGTTTAAATGCCGATGTGGAAAAATGAGTATAAATTAAGTTTAAGGGTTCATTTATTTGCAAAATAAAGGCAACGTTGATCAAGCACATTCCCTCAGGCCACGCTATAGCTCTCGTAAGTATAAAGAATAGAGACCAAATTGAAAATTACCCCCAAATCAATGTATCCTGTCACGAGATTGGTGTTGAAATCACTTTTGTAGTCAACGCACTCGTTAAAAAAATATTTTCGTCCAAAATACCACAGGGCCTGTAGAATAGTAGTGAAGGAAACTGTTATGTGGTTAACCGACAATGTAAAATGTTACAAAATATTGTTAAGGCGTGTACAACAGCGATACAGGAGAATGGGTTTTTCATTACGTCAATCTTGTTGCTACGAGTAGTAGTTATGTCCCGCGCTTTCAGATGTATGAAGGCAATTTTATGCTGTCGGTATAAAAGTTATGACAAATTTGATTGGAACTGTGCCAAATTCCAAATTCCTTTAGTATAATTTGTGTGAAAGAGTAATAATCATACATATCAATCCGCATTTATAACATTTGTAGGAAGAAGTAGTGCCATGCTGCTATAAAGATTTAGTGCCATGCTGCCAGGAGGAGGTAGTGACATTACATCCTCCCAAGCAGCGGGATTGAGCCGGCATGTACCGGGGAGGTACATCTCGCTCATATCAGTGTCGTGTTTCATGTGGTTTGCGATCAGCCGGTGGCACATTTGCAGCGAATCGGCATAGTAATTATGTGGATGTTCATGGGAGTCGGTAGTCGTAAAAAGGCTTCAATTGCTCGTTTGCCCCCCTATTCTATATAAAAAAAGTAATATAAAACAACGAAACAACCAACTGTTTAAGTTAATAAGTAACTGAAAAGATAAAAATCAAGGCGAGTTACGAGCCGCTTCTACAGTCAGGCGTTATCACATTTTTAGTAGATTTTCGCCAAAGTTTTATTTGTGTCCTGACTGACTTTACCAATTACGAAACATCCTAATGTCAATAATGCTTGGTGCTGTCACAACTTCTATCGCAAGTGTAGGTAAATCTAATTTTACTTTTAACATTTATAAGATTACTTCTACAGTTTTAATCTAACACCGTGCAAAAAAACGTATATTTCTGGAAAGTTTAAGATTCAAATTTATCGTTATACCAATCTTTGTTCTATTGTAAAGTTTATGTTTGGCCGCGTAACCTGAGGGGATGAAAGTTCATATTTCGATATCACAGCTGAGTTTGTTTTGAAGATGAACTTCGGTGTTGCTTGGGCAGACGAAATTTACCAACAGATAAATAGGCTCTATCGTCAAGATGGGCTATATTTTACAAATGTATTAAAGATATATATATTACTATTAGAATAAATAATGTTATTATTATAATTATTTATAACATGAACGTGAAGAAAACTAAGGTTTTGGTATTTGAAAGGGAAGTAACCAGAACGAACGTAAGAATTATGGTCGATTATGTAGCGCTGGAACAAGTGAATGAATTTGTATATCTTGGTTGTGTGTTTTGGCAGGGATGGAAGGTACACCGCTGTTGAGGGAAGAGTATGTGCAGGGAACAGAGTGAATGGAACGTTAGGGGAATTGCTTAAAAGCACGGTTTTAAGTCAGGGTGCCCGTATTGCGCTGCATAACTACTTGCTAGTCCCAACGTTACTGTATGGACGTGAGAGTTGGGTATGTCAGAAAACGCATGAAAGTAGAATTAACGCGGTCGAGATGAGGCCGTTGCGAAAAATATGTAGCGTAACCCTTACCGACCGCGTTCGTAATAAAGAAGTGAGAGAGACATTAGTAATGAATGAAAGTATCGGTGTTAAAATGAGAAAGGGCATGCTCCGATGGTTCGGACATGTAGAAAGAATGATGGATGGAAGGTTAACGAAACAGATATACAATGCGAATGTGGTAGGATGAAGGTACCAGGGAAGACCCAGACTAGCATACCACGATCAGATTAGCCGGGTACTGTCCGAAGTCTTCGCAACCGGCGTGTCTGTACGAAGAGAGTTATGAAAGTGGAGGAGACAAGGCAGGTATGTAAGGATCGTGACATGTGGCGCTCCGTTCTGTCTGCCTACCCCGTTATGTGTGTATTATTGATTAACACAAGTCTTGGTACCTTTCTCTGCAATAAACAGTAGTCCTTTTTGGTCAGGCATAGTGCTGTTGATAACAGACATTGGAACTGAAAACAACCTGTCACTAAGTGTAGATGACGTAAAGAAATGGCCCCGAAATCTTTATAGAACTGATATGTATGTGTTTCTAAATACTTTATAGCTACAATTCTATAAACTCTTTATCTTATCATTTTTGTACTTCTGACACAAATCTAAAATAATACCAGCTTATATAAATGTATAATATAACAATATTGCAGTTGAACTAGTATGTACATGTATTCTAACTATTATTACACTAGCAGTCTGTCCGGCTTCTCACGGACATTTCACAAAATATGGCAAATATGTTGTACTTACTACAGGCTCTTACAATTGGCGATTGAAGTCCCAAGTCAGTTTTACATGAAGGAATAGAAAAAAACTTTGTAATGGGGTGTCTGGGCAGATTATAAGGGAGCGCTAGCGGCAATCGTGTAAGTATATGTTCGCTGTCAATGCTCCCTTTTAGTACTTTGTGTGAAACATCAGGTCTAGGACCTTCCTGCTATTGTATAGCGAGGTAAGTTTAAAATGCGCGAGTCTTTGATCGTAAGGACATCGACATGAAACACCAGGACCACAGAAAGCTAAGTGCCTAGTGAAAGAACGTTGAATGTTTTCAAGGCGCTGAGGTCTTATGTAAGGAATTTGAGACATCATCATTAGTTGCATCCACGACGTCATCTGAATATGTCGAGGTTGGTGCGTATACTTGGATCACTTTGAGGCTGTGCCACTTAGTAAGTTTAAGTACGAGATACGCCACCCTACCCGACACCCTAGAGATTTCGACGATGTCGCCTACGAGGGACTTATTCATAAGGAATCCCACGACACCTTATGATGGAGTGTCGCCTTTCCTGAAGTGGAATAGGTGACCCGATGATAGAGTTATGGTGTCTTCACCTTGTCTTCGGACTTCACATAGCCCCAGAATGTGCCATAGGATCTTTCCCAGTTCCACCTCCAGCTCCACTAAATGGTTATCTAGTCGAAGCATTCGTCCTTTATACGAAGCCAGATCAAATTTTTGGTAGCGATCCGTAGCCCGGAGATTCTCAGATCCTAACAGGCTATTGTCCCTTGACAACTTTTACGTCACCCCGGGCTTGGATTGAGGGTGGGGTATTCTTTGGCCGCCCCCACACAGCCACAAAATATTATTTATAAATATTATTACAGTATGTTAATCTGTGTAAGGTGTCCGAAAACCGAATACCACAGGGTAATTATTATTTAAGGTTTTTCATTCATTTTCATTGAGCTGTAAAATAATAAAATTTTCACAATATCCGGAATTTTCACTGATTTAACCAATCTCCGTAGCTAGTTTTATTTACCTATTCTTGTTGCAACTTTATACGTAATTCCATGATACATGGCACTGACGTCATATTTATTTGGGGGGATGGAGAGAAGGATAGCAAAGCATCCATCCATATCCACTCTGCATCCATATCATTATCTGGTTGTGCATATGTTCATGGGTGTTAGTACTTACTTTATTTCTATAAGTGGATCACGTTCCCTCCTCAGCTTTCCTCCCTCTTTCGCAAATATTAATACGCGGAGTCCAGTCACCGATTATCGTCTCTTCTTGCGGCGTCCACCCGGTCATAGCTTTTACTGCTTTCAAAGAACGTTTGAAGTATCCGACATCCCCTTGAACTCAACTCCATCTTAGAAGCTTTTCTATAGTCTATAGTTTTCTATAGTAGTAGTATATACCAGTTACCGCAAAACCGCACGAAACGTGACAGCATAGTTGTCACTTTACAGCGGTTTCAGGTGAGAGACGGACACCCCCCGGTCGTGCCGGCCTAATATGTCATGGCGCTACCCTTACTAAGAAACGACTTTTTATTCAGTTTCATAAGTTCAGTACCAGTTAGCTTCGTAAGTTTTGGTTTATACTTTATGAAATCATAGTTCATAAGCATGGCTTTTGGACGAATTACTTAAGCACTAATAACTGGTCTTCTGTGAGATGTGTCCAATAGTCTTTTGGAACCTTTAGAATGTTGATCAAACATTGAACAGGCGGGATAACGAAAGATCAAAAGTTTGAGTTTTTGTGTCGGTGTGAGAAATGTATAGCAGACAGAACAGAACAGCAACAAGATACAAACTCCAATACTAATTAATATTAATTTAATTTCGGTTTACATTTAATAATAAAGTACAACATTGTATCTCTTACATTTCAATGAGTATATTTCATTAATAAAAACACACTGATTTTCGAAACAATAAAACCGAGTAACAAACACAATAATATAATCTTGTGTTATTTATAATTCTGGACTTTTGTGTTGAAACTGACCGGTTCTACGTACTTGTATGTATGCTATAGCCTACCTACGGCGTGAAGTGATAAATAATATGTTGTGTGTCGTTTGAGAGAATCCAAAGTCCAAATTGTACAGCGAGGGATGATAAGAGACAATGCATCAGAATTACTTTTGGTTGTGCGGATGTTTATAAGTGTCGTTCATCGTTTTTGATATTCACAAATATATATAACAATGTGACACTTAAGTTATTAAAATGAACATTGTACAATAGTCAATACTGTAACATTTTATGTTAGTGATATTTACACAGAGCTAGAAACATATGTACAGATTTCGATGTTTACTTTTTGTCATAAAATTGTGAATTCACTATAATATAGTTATATATAAACACAAAACATAATAAAACATATAACTAATAATAAAAATATATACACACAAAACAATTACAGGCCCGGTGAATTTAAGACCCACATGCTCGCTTGCTCGACGGATGGAAGTAGCAGGAGATCGGTTGTCTGGGCGTTCATGGAGACAGGCCTATGTCCAGCGGTGGACCGATAACGGCTCATAATAATAATGATGATGATGCGCGCTTGCTCGACGCCTGTCGGAGGAGCGAACACACTGGACTGCCACTAGATGTGTAATGGATTTAAAACCCGACTTGGCTTAGTTACAGCTTAGACATCGAGATATTTCGATACATGACAAATCTAATATCTTAGTGAAAATCTTATGTAAAATAATAAAACTACCTTTTTTATAATATCTTCATTCTTACTTTATTTTGTGTAATAATGCTGATTGATAATATACCTACCGAATTATTGTAAAATATTATATACTAGGCTTGTAACATATTAAGCATTGAGGTAGAGAAAGTTTCTGGAATAATATAGGTTTATCGTGGTACGTTTAACTTTAATAGGTCGTTTTCCAATATTGCAATGCAAAACATTTATAACACTTAAAAATTAATCGAGTAGTAGTAACTTGAAATAACTTGTCATGTTACTATCCGGCCTTTTATAGATCGCTTTAAAGACGACGAAAAACTTTGATTTGATAATTTATTTTTTCCTTACAACGCCTTTCGGTTCAACGCTTCCATTTCGTAACGGTATTCCGTATTCACGATACTTCAAACTTTGTCCGAATGCCGAAGATCCATTTGCGCCAACCATACCTAAAAATAGTACAAATTAGTAATGATTTCTTACGTTTACGTGCATCTCACACATAAAGCATAAATATAAAACTAATTTCACGGATTTTATCGCGGTTTACGCATTAAACGTCGGGAATATAAACTACTTAAATAAGCAGTAACAAAATTCATTAAAGTATGTTTATCATCATATCAGTAATGTATGAAGAACAGTAAGAATGAAATGTAAGCTTTGTATGGATAAGATTTCTTTATGAGTTCATTAAAAGCATATAATCATCATCCATTTTCTTTTAAGAGGTTTCATTAATGCTAAATTGCAGCTAATCGGATCAGCGTGACCAGGAAAGTATCTCTCGCCTACATAGTGCTACATTACAATAACAGCAATTCTGGCGCGATTCATACAGTGGCCCAACAGTAAGGAAGGAGGCCTACGGTTCTACAAAATATTTATGCCGCTTTTTATTGGCGTCGGTAGTAACCAATAGGGGATCGATTGCTCGTTGGCCTCATTATACTTAAAAAAAGTTCATCCTCATGATATTTACGAAATTAGCATAAAACATATGCCATTGATACCTGACAATGGAAGCACCTCGCAAAAGCTTGAGCGGTGTCCGTGTCGACTGGTTACTTTGCCTTTCACGCGACATATACTCATCAGCACCTGTCAAACAATATTTTAATTAGTTTCATAGAGTTATAACATCAGCTACATTACTTCATATCAGCTATTGGTCCCGCCTCTACAGTTCAACGGACTAGCGAAGACTTTTGCGTCTTCTGATTTAGGGAGACGATAGAGGGACAGACCCCCCTCTTTTCTTACAGTTGGAGAGAGATATACGGGGTTGTTTGTGGGCGTACCTTATAGTAATTATTTTTTGGGAGCGAAAAGGGGGAGACGGTCCCACTCTCCACACTAGTGGGACAGCGCGCGCACGATACCGTTTAAATAGCGGTGACGTGGATAAGGATAATTGAGCTCGTTTAATGCTTGGTTTGTCTGAGGAGGCCTCCTCTCCTCAGCCCGCCCTTTGACGGGCGGGGTAGACTTGCGCTACAAATCAGCAAGAAGCCGTGATCACGATCAGATTAGCTTTCATTTTGTTGTACCTAACATATCCAGAGTGCAAAGAGGGCTGTAATTATGT
>JAFELO010000633.1:65034-90680 GCA_017140195.1 Eumaeus atala | reverse complement strand
CAATCAGTTCTTTTTAAATTCCTAGTTTACTCATATATCAATGGAGGTTGTCGTTTCACCTTGACACTCTTACCACAGTGTTAAGTATTAACAGGACTATTGCAGTAGAGTGGAGACTGGCCATCTTGGCATTGATTGAAAGAGGCCTATGTGCAGTAGTGGACCCACAAGGGGTGACGATGATGATATGTTTCTGTGTAATGCTTTATTTTAAAAAACTCTTTAGTTAGATGTTTTCTGTGCTAATTAACACACAATGTAACCAGTAAATTTTCTCGTATCCTTCACTAGTTGTGAGTGCGAACTGACGTGGGTTGAGACTAGCGGCCACCCGTAATTTTGTGCACATTTATCATTTTGCTTGAATAGAAATCGTGTTTCTATAATATACAAGTTTAAGTAGGAGTAGTGCCATGCTGCATTTCTGCTGAATTGGGTCATAAAGACATATGTAGGCGCGTTTCATACGGTTTGTGAATAACCGGTATCCCAATGAAGGGAAAGACTACTCCGTCCGTCCGTACGTCCGTAGGGCAGCGAATCTTCATGACACCGTTAATGCTACAATCTCTATAATGTCTATGCTTAGTCGTCGAAAGGATACGATTTCCCATTTAATAAATCCCTAATAAAAAAAAGAATGTATAAAGTAGCAAAAACCGAAACGTATTTTGAAAATAACATTATACACAAATAACTGAAAAGAGAGCAAAGCAAGCAAAAATAGGCAAATCTTTAGTTTTTTCTAGCCAGTTACCTGTTTCGTTATACGTCAAAAAAGTTTGTCCCATCAAAGTAATGTATTGTGTATGTCTTTTGAATTGTACAGTTTTGTGTTAGTGAAATAATCATTATCTTATCTTATCCCTTACAAACAAACAAAGTTAGAAACTTACCCCTATATAACATTAGTGTATATTGACAAATTTTACTAAAATTTATTCAGCTGTATTCATAAAACGATGAACAGGCAATATTAGAAGTAACAAAAATAAAATAAATGTAATTTTGCTTTCGAAGCTATTGCTTCTGTGAGCTATGTCCTAAACTGCTATATTTTTATTATTTTCCTACAATAAACAAGTAATATAGGAATACATATTATTCTGCTTCTGGTCTAATCTCTAAAAAACAAATGAAATTTATTCTCATTTTTGTACTGGTCATTCCGCTTATCTTTTGCCCGAGAGGAGAAAATATTGCTTGAGGACTTTCCTTTAACCGGCACGAACTCTAAGGACAAAGTGGGAAATTAATCTCCTAAAGTTGCGAATCTTGGCGTATTCTCTTCGTACAACAAATAGCCCCAAATTTACTATGACATGACTAATAACCAACGTATATTTAGGGACCGTACACGAAATACACAGGCCGAACATTGAGAATTATGTCGCCCTTACATTAGTCATTAAAGGGTGAAAATTAATTTGTAAACATTGTTTTTTCATATTTGGGGGGAGGAGGGGCAAAAGAGAAATTGGAGCGTTCTTACGACTACCGTAACATAAGAATCCGCTTATATGTTACTTTTCAGATGTGTAGCATTTTCTCTTCTCCGCCAGTGGGCCACCGACTACTCAGAAACACCACGCAATACGACACCGAAGATGTCACTTTATGGCGGTATTATGTGAGCGAAAGCCCAATTCTGCTGCAATGCAGCATGACACTACCTCTTACTGTTGATACTCAACTGTACATACTTATGAGATTTTGCTAAAATGCCCGATTACGTAGTGTAACATCCACGTTTATATAATCGCGCAGCGCAAGTATATACCTGTTGACATTTGTTTATAAACTCAATATTCGTCGTTCTTGTTTATTAATTATTAACTTAATGCTCTTGTTTATTAATTATTAACAGAAATAAGGTAAAGTCGTGGAACTCTACTGATAAACAGTGTTTTTAAACAAATGTTGCCTCATGAACACGCGGCTAAGTGTAGTAGTGAGGCACGTGCACCTTCCGGACAGTATTAGTATTGTTGTAAGAGGTAGTGTCATGCTGTACAGGAGGAGGTAGTGGCCTGCATGGCGCATAACACTACATGCTCCTACGCAATAGAATTCGGCCGGCGCGACCGGGGAGGTAACTCTCGCTCACTTGATACCACCGTAAAGTAACACCTACGGTGTCGCCTTTCATCCGGTTTGTGAGTAGCCGGTGGCCTATTGGGGTGGCGGGGGGTGAAAAGGTGGGATACGCAACGGCATAAATATGATGATCATGGGCTTCAGTATTAGTTGAAAGACTCCGATTGTTCGTCTGTCTGTCTATAATATAAAAAAGTGCCGGAAAAGCGCACGTGATTCAACCACTAATTGACGTGATAGTCTAGACCCACACGTCGCGCATCCGCACTATTTCTATGCGGGTGTCTATCGACGTCGGTAGCCATGAAAAGGGGGACTGGTCGTTTGCCAACTAAAACTACTACTGCGACTACTAAAAATACAAAAATAATGTGTCATAGATGTGTGTAGTTAGACCCGTTTGAATCCTTCGCGATATCTTGTATTCATGTAGCAGTATATGATGGGGTTGTAGCAGGAGTGTGACATGGCCAGCCAGTGGCTCGCGAACCACAAGTACGGAGTCACCGGCCATCTGCCCAACTCTTCCTCGTCCTCATGCGATGTCCACAGTACCTGTCGTGACATTGATAATTTATATTTCAAATGATAAGTATAACGTCCAATAGCACACCATACGCCATTGCTACTTTGTACTACCATAAAGTTCACATAATATCTACGTGAAGTGGAGGCTATGTTGACGTGCAGTTTGTGAGAGTCCGGGCGGCCCCTTGAGTCCAATTCGGAATGGGATAATGTAGAGAGCAATACATCAGCATAAATCCTAGTTGTGTGGATATTTGTCAGTGTCGGTAAAAATGTCACTCCGGAAATGCCGACAAGAGTGAAAACTTGGACAATTCCGTGTGTGTTACTTGAATCGTTAAGAAATATTTTAGAGTCGTCTAAAAAAATGATAACATGCATGGGTACAGTGTGTACGTACATACACAATATACATATACGCTATTTAAATGAAGAAATGTTGGTGAACAGTAAGTTCGTGGCGAATTCTCGTAGCACCGCGTAGCACAGGCGAGTGTTCGTATTACCTACTTGGCTGTGCTATGTTGAGTCGGTAACGGTGATAGTGTCACGAGTTAAGTGGCCCTTTCCCATCACAAAAACACTCACATCACAAGTCCCCAAAGAATTTTCATTTCAATAACAATAAAACATAAAAAATAAATTTAGGATTTATCTATTTTTTATGCGTACATAAATAAAAGGAGGTAATTTTTTAATTAATAGAGCTGTTTGAACCGTTAGGTGACGAAATTGAATGTATAAAAATAAAAATCCACATATGTATCTTCTTAATTAGCACAGTCAATATCTTAATGGATGTCAAAGTAGTAAAGAGGAACCAAATCGTAACGCTTAAAAATAAGGCTAGTTCTTAAACTAATGAAACAGAAAGAATTGCTTACAATGAACAAATTAAGAGGCAGCCAGCACACGATAAACACAATTACCACTATAACCATCATTTTTAACATCTGTAACAGGAAAACAATAATATTGTATTATGCACTAGCTGTGTCTCGCTGGTTTGACTGTATAGATTTTACCACAAGGGAATTATTCTTTTTTCAGTAAAATATAGTATTTGTTATTATATACTTTTGTTACATTTGTACATGTACTCGTACATGCTAAATTTCGTATAAATTCGTTCTGTACTTATTTTATGAGAGAGTAGCAAACGCCATAGAAACTTTCACATTTAGTTTAGTCCGCGTGTTACGCCACTGGTCGCGGGTTCAAATTCCGCTAGGTCATGAATGTTTATATATGTATTATAAGTATTTGTATTACAAAAATCTAAAATATATAAAATTTCTTAGATTTATCACAATGTTAAATATATTTCCGTTGTCTAGTACCTGTAACAGAAGACATTACGGTACTTAAACATGGGACTGGGCTAACGTGGTGTGATAAGTCCACAGATATTATTATTATTATTATTACAAACGGCGAATTTGTAACTCTGGAATAACATTAAATGTTTGGTTCTTTTATATTTTTCGCAGATTTCCGGGGCACAGCTACTTTTGAATATACAGATAAGGCATAAATAAAATACGTATGTACTACATACTTTTCTCTTAGAATGTTGGATCCTCGTGTCACGGATGCTCTCCGCCTCGCCCGGTGGCCTCTTACCCAAAACCACACACGCGATCCTCGCGTATGTGCACACTAGTACTGTTAATGGTAGAGCAAACTGCAACGTCAGTAACGCACAGGTGTACCGCTCCGACTGTCCAGGTGTTGGCCATTCTTCAGCACATATATCCCTGCACAATATAAATCAAGAGCTTACTACTTTTTGGACAGGACTCGCCAATAAATCAGAGTTAATCTCTGTAGCTCGCTAGACTTATTCATACTAATAATATACAGTTCAGCAGTTTGTTTGTTTGCTTGAACGCGCTAACTTCTGGAACTACTGGCCGAAATTGATTTGTTTTAAATATTCGATTTATCCAGGAACGCTATATACCATGACGATACGACAAATTGGGCCGGAGTTACGCGAGTGAAACCGCGGGGAAAAACTACTCGTTGATATATGCATGACTCGAGCGTTTTTGCTGTGTCAGAAAACGTCGGTTGTAAATTACTATGGTAATGTAGTAAATATATAACTCACTTGATACCGGCGTAAAATGACAGCGTCGCTGTCGCGTTTCTTGCGGTGTGTGAGTAGCCGGTGGACCATTGGGGGAGGATTATAGGGGACAACACATCTGCGTAACAATCACGCGAATGTCCATGGGCTTCGTTAGTCATCAAAAGGGTCCGATTTCCCGTTTGTCCCCTTAAGCTATAAAAGTGTATATAAACAGGTATTTAATAAACTTCCTGGTCCAATACTCAGAAGGGGCGATGGCCGTAGCCTCGATGTGATCCATTTGTGTGGTGTGTTATGTTTGGGAAGCGAAGACTCCTTGTAAAGACGAGCGCATATTATATGCGAGGATGGGCTCGCTTTGGCGTCTATTCTATATTCAACAGTAAGTAGGTAATTTGTGAATTATTATTATATAATGAATGGGAAATGGGCTGGTCACACACTCAGAAAAACAGATGGCAGATCGGCCAATAAGGTTCTGGAGTGGAGGCCGCGTTTAGGAGAAAGAGGTGTTGGTCGACCGTTCACCAGGTGGGAAGACGATCTCCGTGCAGTAGCCTATCAGAAGATCGGTCGCCTTGGCGTTCATTGAAAGAGGCCTATATCCAACAGTGGACCGACAAGGGCTGGTAATGACGATGATGATGATGAATGACATAGATTTCTATCTCGGCTTCGCCCGTGAAAAACAAGAGCAGGACGGTTAACTTAACGAACTATACACTAAAACCTTTTTCGAGAATCGCTCTATTCATTGGTGAAGTCCGTATGAGAAACCGTTTGTAGATTTAGAGAATATCGACCCCGTGTAGATAGACAGCTTTTGGGAGCTTTGTTTTATAGTATGTAAAGGTAATTGATCTGAAGATCACGCATCGTAATCATGTAAGATTACAGACCTTTCACACGACATACCGCAGGTCTGAAAGTCTACGTGACTGCGCTAATAGCAATAGTGATTGTTGTTTTGATGGCTATGGGTTCAGTTTACAGTTCACTCACAACGTGACACGCTATAAATTATTGACGAAATAGCCCGGAAAATTCGCAACGTAAGCGTAGGAAACACTCGCATCTTTTGTAGCCGTTCTTTAACATTTGGCCTTGAAACAGCGATAGCCTCATCCTGGCCTGAGTCTGTAACTAAGAAGAAAAGAAAAGAACAAGAAAAGAAGTTGGCTGGGGATACTTAGTGTCAATAACAGAAAACGATCGAACAGCTTCTAAATTTTTACCTGTTTATTTGTTTCACTTTTTATTTAACCACGTGTCACGTAAACATGGCTGAGCGGATTTTGATACGAACCGAGAAAATTCCCGGTCAAGTAATAGGATTTAAAAAATTTGCTTTGGATAGGTTTTACACGGGTGATACTACGGAGAGCAGCTTATATATAATACCACTATATAATTGTACCGTTTTACAAAACATATTTCTTAAAAGAGCGACTCAGAAGTAAATGTAAAAAATATTGGCTCTGCTTAAAGTCATTCACTCTCTCTCATCAGTCAGTCATTCAGTCTAGATTTGTATATTGTGTGAACACTTTCTCTCGAGTTTCTGTATCTAAAAAGTGAATTTAGCATTACTTGTGTCTAGATTTGTATATCGTGTGACCACTTACAATTCACAGACTTCATGCCAAAGCGACGGCTTTTGTAGCTCTGATACCACGAATATTGGCGCCGCCGTCACCGAAGCGCCGATCCAAATTAAACCGACGATCACTTTCGCTGCTGTCTTACCTAATCTCAGCTTCAAAGGTCTCGTGATGACCATATACCTATCAATACATATAGCCAGCAGCGTGTATGCGCTGACCAGGACTGACACGGCTTGTGAGAAATTCACAATCTTACACATAGCGGCACCGAATGGCCAATATCTCAATACGAGCATAGACATAAAGGAAATTGGCACACACAATATCGTCATCAATATATCACCCACCGCTAGATTCACTATGAAAAAATTCGTCACTGTTTTCATACCTGGCGTTGTTTGAACGACTAAACACACTAAGCCGTTTCCGGATAAAGCCACTAGGAAAACAATAACATACATACAATATATACACGTTTGAAATGACGATGAATAGAAGAAGTCCTCTGGTTCCATATCTAATATACAAATAAATTCATGCGGTAAAGATTGGTCTGTTTTATTAAGGTCCAGTGATTTGTTTGTGAAGTTAAAAAGGCTGTCATCAGGTTCCAAGTAATGGAGGTCGTATACTAAAGATGAATTGCTTGGATACATCATCATAAGCTGCAGTTACTGTTTATTTAATTGCGTGTTCATCTTGAAGTATGTACCTGGAACAACAAAGTAGCCATTACCAAACATCATCGAACATCAGCCTATTAACATTTTACACTAAATAATAACTTTTAAATAACATTTATTTGCCATAATAGTATTAATTATATGCTCCTCATATATGTGGTGTTATTATTAATTAATTAATTGTGTTCATAACAATTATTAACATTAATAATTTAACTTTCCTGTAATATATATTTATTAATATAAGTTAAAAGACTACATAGAAGAATCCTTAGAGGATAAAATACGAAAATAGTCAAGAATCAATAAAATAGTAGCACAGTAATTTTGCTAATGCGTTAGAGACAAATAAATGAGACAACAGTTGCACCTGTCGATGCCTGTTTTGCACTTTATCCAGTGCTGGACAGTGGACATAGGGCTCAAGGCGACGGCGTTAATACGTATGTACTACATACTTTTCTCTTAGAATGTTGGATCCTCGTGTCACGGATGCTCTCCGCCTCGCCCGGTGGCCTCTTACCCCAGACTACACAGTTGTGCAGGTTTAGTAGGCACAATAATGAAGGTATTTTAAACCGAATGTGTGAACCACCTGTGATGAAAAATGGATTCTTTACCATAATGGGAAGCGCTCAGCGCAATGGTTGGATCTTGGCCAGCCAACCAATTCCTGCCCCAAGCGAAAATTAACCCCAAAAATGTTACTAGTAAGCGTTTGGTGAATTAGTGCCGGTATTGTTCATTACAGTGTTCTCAAATCTGGCCAGACTATTACGGCTGATGTCTATTGTCCAGCAATTGCAAATCATGATGGAACAGCTAGCGGTTAAACAACCTAGGCTCCACGCCATTGCTGCTTCACAACAACGTTGGACCACATACTGCGCAAAAGACGGCTACTAAAATAGAAGAGCTTCATTTGAAAAGTCTAAGACATCCACCGTACTCCCCGGACCTTGTTCCAACAGATTACAATTTTTTTCGAAACTTGGATAACTTCTTGTAAGGGAAAAAATTCAACTCCGATGGGGCAGCCCAAATCGCCATCAAAGACTTTATTGATTCCCGTCCGACTGGTTTTTTTAGTAAAGGAATCAATGGAACCTATGAGATGGCAAAATCATAGAAAACATGGTTCATATTTTCATTAATGAAATATATTATATTAAAAATTATTCGATTTTTCTGTTCCCCCCATAAAAACGCCAAAAAATATATCACTAAGGTGCTTTGAGTGCGAGCCGCTCTAGAGAGTAGCTATATATACTATATATTAAAATACCATTAGCTCGACTGTTATTATTCCAGAGGTACTCGGATGGCACTTCGTTATACTTGGATTACTGGATTTTATTTATTGGCGGTGTCCTGACGTCTACAAGTCACTTTTGTTTTCTTTTCATTATTTATTATTTTCACGGTTCCGATTTCTAGGTAATAATCAATAGTCATGAAGAAACAACGTCTGGCACGAGACAGAAGATTCTCTGACGAACATGTCTCAGAAGCGAATGATGTGGGTGTTTGCGCGGTGGAAGACTTTGCTGTTACTCTTAACTGTTTTTTTTCACACGATTTTATTTTCCAAAACGTACGCCTTAAATCGTTTCATAGGGATGATTAAGCTCCATAAATAGTAACAATATTTTTTTTTAAGATTAAATAATATATTTTTATGAGGTATAGGCGCATGTACACATGCAATCAGAGCCCAATACATTAGGCACAGACGCTCTTCTCCTTCAGCTCCTCTCCCCCGTGGGCCACCTTTCTCTGACGAACAACACGAAACATGACTAGACCATGATGTTATGTCATTTTACCTCTTCGCGTGTCTTCTAGGTAATATCTTTGTAAGAGGTAATGCTATGGTGCGTTGATTTATTTTCTCGCTTATTTGACAACAGCATTCTGCATAACAACTAAGCAGATGTTGCTGTTTGACCCGCTATACTGTATAAAAAATTACTCTACTGTTAGTTATATAAATAAGCGCCATCAATCAATCAAGTCAGCTTTATTATATCACAGAAGATTAAACAATCCAAACACTTGTTAATGGATGTGTTATCCCGTCAGCTGTGTACGGATGTGTTATCTATCCCGTTAGCTGTGTACCTACGCTTTCGAATTTATTCGACGCCGTGTACCGAACGTGATACTGGTAATAATAATTAAGAGTCTGGTATGTATATAAAATTAAAATAAAATGGAAGAAGTGCAGAATAAATAAAATTTGAGAAGATTGAGATGTGCACACACAGCCACGAAAAATAGGTTTTACTATTAATGTAACACATGTTTTGCTTTATTTGTGTTCTTACGTCAACTTAAAACTTTGTGTAGGATTGTTATTGATCTTATAAAAAGCATATTGTGAGGTATTGTGACACTACGATACTTGTAGAACTTTTAACTTGAACTTAAATGCACGTGGGAAATACACAAATATTCAGACTAGCAAAGGCGAGCGATGTCAATTGTTCAACATATCATCAGCCGACGTAGCACGGTTACGTTGGTGTAGCAATGTTACGTCCAAACTTGAAATCACGATGATTACAATTTGGCGTCGATAGACGTATATTATTTTAATTGATTTTCGTATAATATTACGGTATCTCCAAAAAAAGGGTCGGTTTGTCTTAAAGCGGGGTAACGATTAGCCTAAACTTTCAAATCTATTTGGATATTTTTATTTCTCTGTATTCCACAATCGACGTCATTATACTTTTCATGTTAAGCAATACCGCGAGTGTTTAAATTAGGAACTAAAATGTGTCAAAGAGGCGGATAATAATGCCCTTTATTGAATAATGCTAACTCTATTGAATAAAGTATAACGACGAACACTTTCTGGTCGAATTTCACTTACCCGTATTCAATCCGGGTAATCGTTCGCCCGCCAAAATACAAAACGGACCTGGTTTTACTACGGCTAGCCCTATTAGGCTAGCCGTAGTCAAATACTGTGATTTAAACAATCTAAATGCGACACACAGACGAGGCGTTTTTATCTTGATCACACTGAAGTCATTAATAATGAAAATGTATTCTTTTATCCGCGTACTGCGGAAATAGCGACTGGAGCCACGAAAATAAGGTATAACGGTGTATTTATCATCTGCAATCAATCACTATCGAATGTTGGCAGGCGTATCACGAGGATTATATATTACAAGCTATATTCAATTAGTTATACCAGTCCAATTAGGACTCTATATAATTATAAATATACGACACACGACTGTAATTTTTACAGCTGGCAACAATGACTGCCTTGCAGCACAATTACATGTATGGATTAAGGTCTGGATTGGATGAGGAAAGGAGGGCAACCTGCATGACTATGATGCGGACGTCCATGAGCTAATCGTCAAAATGCTACGAGTACTCATTTACGCGCTATATTATGAAAAAAAAATGAGCCGAAAATTAGCAGTTCCCTTAGACACGATTAAAATATAGTGGCGTATCATTATTCATTATGAGAGAGTAGGCGGTATACATTTTGAAATATTTTCATGACATGTGTGATGCTATCTTTAAATTGTGTTGTTAATCGACTTAAAGATTACCAATTTAATTAGAGATTTCAGATTACCAATTCCAGAACTATGTGTGTATGTACGTCTATGTGTATCTTTAAAAGTATTAATCAGGTTTTGATATTTTTACTTACATGCGTTTACTTTAGAAAAATGTACAGTGAACACTTCATCAATCGGTTCCGTACCTTTTAAACTAAAGATTGTGAAAGTTATTTTAAAAACTTAAACTAACTTAAAGAATCAACTAAAATTGTGATATATATATATATATATATATATATATATATATCTATATATCTATATATATATAAACACATTAATCACCGTGATGTATGAGTGTTTTTATAAGGGATTTAGAATGGTTTATATACAGTACATTTTATTTTATTTTTCAATGTATCCACAGTAAAAATTGGGTTGGATTCTCTGGTAGTTGGTTGTAGAGGCCTGCAATTGGGATATCCGAGGATTACAGTATATAACTCGACTACGTAACAATAGTAACGACTCTCCGGATCGCGTCGACCAGTTTTGGCTGGTATGCAACAATGAAAACTTACACGTAAACATTATGAACTTACAGGTCATCATTCTACAAGATTAATTGTTTCTGGCTTAGAATGTTCTCAACCGAACATTCTAAGTCAGAAGAAATCATCATGAAATAATGCCTATACATTAGTCTGTTTGCCTGCCCTGAGTAAGAACAGCCCGGTTTTAACACCCAAAAACAGTAATGAATGGAGTAGAATATAATAGAATTATTTATTTGCAAAGACATGGTACATACAAGATCATCAAAGAAATAGTTAGAGTCCAGCAAGTTTTGGAAATAATCAGCAAAAATGTATTGCATTAAAATTACGTAACTATTTTATACAATTACGTTTACTCACGTTTATTTAGATTTTTACAATAATATGTTATAAATACGTATATTAAAATAAAATTTATAAAAATATGTAGTTAATTTATATATTCATAAAGATGTTAAAAGTCATGAAATTATTTCATTTAAAATGTATATTAGAATAATAATTATTATTTGAAATTACATGTCATTGGATATTGAATACCCAGTAACGTTATATTAAAATATAACATCACTGGGTATAATATTTTTTTTATAGAACAGGGGTGCAAACTACAAATCGGAGCCTTTTTACGACTACCGTTGCCCATGAACATCTACATAATTACTATGCCGATGCGTTGCCCTCCTTCAAACCTCCTGAATGGCCCCCATAATAAAAGAAAAAGAAATACACGATATTAAGGAGGTCGTCTAGTTCATTTTTCTACCCTTATCAAACAGGATATAAATATGAACTGAATAATTTAATCGATGCTGTGTAACGTAAGTTAACTTCAGTGAATTTTGAAAGTAGTTGAAATTGCAAATATACCAAATATCCTCTAATATGTACTATGTGTGCAAAATCATATGTACAGGACATAATTACATAATTCATGCTTGATTTATGCTTACCCCATTAGGAAACCGTCGTGAAGATACTGTGTGTGTGTGAGTGCATGTGTGCGTGCGTGCTTGTGTGCGTGCGTGCGTGTGTGTTTGTGTGAAGAATTTGTTACAAATGAAGCGGTGCCATCAGTGCCGCCTTCGATGAGATACTTCGAAACTATAAATCATCAGGGCTTCTTGATAGCTAGTTTGTCCCCTTAGTGGCATCAAAGGAAAGCACACAAACAGGTCCATTCTCGACAAGCAAGATCGGTACCAGGCTGTCTACGATCTGTTACAAACTAGTCCTCAGCTATTTTGGCACCATGAGGGACCTGTTGCATTAGGCAACATAGAGGGAAAAAATATCACGGGTGCGAATACCAACCCGCTGGTCTGGCCAAATTAGCGTCGGCTCGTCAATGCCACCGTGAAGGCTTTTCAGGATGAGCACGACCCTCAGCCATGAAGATTACGACTGAGAGAGAGAGAGAGAGTGGCACCAACACCACACAGGAATTACCCCGCACCACTAATCAACCCTACCGACTTCTGGACACTGTAATAAGTACCCGTTATCGCCCCTTGCCCCGTGCGCAAAAGTACCTCCCTCTCCTGCTCTCCTCTTATAAGAGGGGTCAAAATAGCAGTCCCGTCTGGTTCAATTAGATTCACCCAAGGCGTCTGGGTTCGCCCTACGCTACTGAGCCGCGCTGTCATGGCAAGGATTGAACGACGGGGGGATATAACAACACTCGTAATCAAATAATCAAATTATATTTAGATACAAAACATAACAACGCTAAACTACAAAGTTATAAGTTGTCTGAAATATTATGTTTTAGAATCAATTAAAACAGAAAGTAAAACAATTTCCGATTACCGAATATATTTAATTAAATTTATCAGCTAACTTTGCAACTTTTGGGCACTGAAACAGTTCTTGTTGAAAATAGCGGCTTGTTAGTTTTACATAGTTACAAAACTAATAATAGTCTATACCAGTTTGCTTACATACTTCATAATTGTAATAATTAATTTAATAATAATAAATTGTGTCTTTTTATTAGTATAGTGTTTTATTATTCTTATCATTTGCGAAAAATAAAAGCTCGCTCTCACGTCTCACTTTTGATAGTATAGTTATCTATTTCTGTTGTACTCTCTTTTACACCACATAACAATGTTAAGATGACTTGTACTTATTGTATGCTATAACAAAATGGAAAGTAATAGAAACATTGATTCACAGGATGAGGCCTAGCTAGTTGTACCACGGTGTTATAAAAGTCTGTGGGCGTTAATTGCCCACAAATACAAGCTGTTTCGCCTTCCTATTTGGTTTCGAAATTATAAACGTACACGGAGGTCGAAGAGCAGTTGGAGTGTGTTGATGACTACCGACGCTATGGACATCCACATATTGTATGCGGATGTGTTGCCCTCCTTCTATCCTCCCCTCCAATGGGCGTACATCTGAGTAACAGCTATAACGCCAATCGTGTCGGCCCAATTCGGCTGCAATGCATCATACGACCAGCGCGGACAAATAATTAATGTTATCTTTCAAAAGCGCCTGATAGATTTGTATGGGTAATGTGAATTATCGGAGACCCTACTAGTAAATAGACCAAGGACTCGCAAACATCACGAAACGCTACAGCGAAGCCGTCCCCATAGATAATACACTAGCTATGTCACTTTACAGTGGTATTATGTGAGCGAGAGGGTCCTCCTTAGGGGAGGTGTCGACAGCAAAAAATGGCCCATGGGAATGATAATTTATTTCATATTTATTTACATGTCTGTGAGATAAACTTATTTGTAGTAGTGAACGTGCTGAAGACATGGCGCGAAAAATAAATTTATAAAACACAATGTAGGCGTTGCGAAGAGTAAATTTATGCAAATGTTTCGGGTCACATTCAGCATTTCAATAATGGAAAGTATCTGTTTACACAATATGGACCATCAAAAGTTCTGGCTCCCTTTGAATTTTAGCGGGGCGAAATATAAGTACCTACATTCATAAATATATTTTTACGTAATATATTATATACATTGGTCTAAATGTAGATTTTTTTTTAATTCAATACTTTAAAATTTAAAAAAGGGCAAACGAGTTAATTCGGGCCTTTTTATGACTAGCGACGCCCATAAGCATCCGCATAGTTACTACGTCCTTTTTCCCTCCAATGGGCCACCGGCTACACAAACCGCACAAAACGCGGAACCGAAGATATAACTTTACGGCGGTATCACGTGAGCGAGAAGTATATCCCCGGTCGTGCCAGCCCAATCCCGCTGCAACGCATCATGGTACCTCTTACTAGATCATGTAATTACTGCCTTGTGGTTTAAATGGGCCGGCACGATCGGGGACCAGGTTAGGTTTCGCGTTTCATGCTGTTTATAAGACGTGCGAGCAAACTATTGCCTATTCAGGGATGAGGATAAGTAATAGAGAGCACCTCATCTGCATAGCTGTTAATCGTGCGCATGCTTATGCTTATCGCAAATAAATTTATTTTATTGCTCGATATGATTTCTCTTTCTATTTTAGTAACTCACCGTCTCCCACTGCTGGGCAAAGACCTTATTACTCTCTTTCCACGCCTCTCTGTTTAGAGCTAGATTGAGCTAATCCTATCTAAAGGAGTCCAGCTCGTCTCGCCATCGCCGATGGGTTCTGCCGCATTATCACCATTGTAGGTCGAAATATGTGTTTTGTCCCAGAAATCCTCAGATATGCGGCAGACGTGGCCAGCCCAATTAGACATGGCAGGCTTCCGAGTGACATCCGTTATCGCTGTTTTGGAATGAATTACTGTATTCCTAATACGGTCTGTCAATTTGATACCCAGAATACATCGCCCCATGGCTGACCTTATCTCTGGCTGAATAATACTGTAATTCGTTTTGTGTAAATTAAATTTATTTGCGATAAGCATAAGCATGCGCACGATTAACAGCTATGCAGATGAGGTGCTCTCTATTACTTATCCTCATCCCTGACTAGGCAATAGTTTGCTCGCACAAAACGCTAACGTTTAGGATAATTTATATATTATGTATATGTATATAAGTATATTTATACATTTATAAGTATACTTGTATACATTAGGCATACAATTTATAATAATTAGTCACATTAGACATGCTGGGAGGGTTGAATATTTGAAAGTATAACTAATTTATCAATCTAAAGTACATTTTATCATCTTAGCACCTCAATAATGAGATTTATAGTGATACTTTTATAGCGATATTTAATTAAAACAAGTCTTGTTCAATTCATTATTTAGACTTAAGACATTATTAAAAATTTGACTATACCTTTAGTCAAAATTTAGTCAATTATTGCCAATAATTTTTAATTAAAAATCGCGATGTCCAGGATTCGAGCCCCAGGATAATCATGTCAAACTTTTGTTCCTGATAGTAATAGGACAATAAAAACCAATATCTTTATTCGTCATAGAAACTCATAGCAGTGAAAATTAAACGTTATTATTATATAATATTAATTAAATCATTTGTCTGGCTGGATTACATGGATAAACTATTTAAAATATCTGAATCATTGTGGAGAATTAAATATTCATTTGTACAAATATGTTCACACGTAAAAATCAGGCCTTCTTTATGATATGGCTAATTATGGCCATAACTCAGTATAAAATATGTTTATAAATTTGTTTACTAAATTTAGTGCCCTTAAAATATCTACAGAGGAAAATCCTAAGCAGACATCAGCAAATCTGTACAAAGGCGAGCGTGTTAAGTGACAGGTAAGAAATGATGATTACAGCATGCACGGACGCCAGAACCTTAGATGTTACACGAGTCTCACTTCTATTATACACCTGGCGGTCGCTTCGTCCTTCATTGTGAAAATAAATATATATTATCGTATATAAAGGATATTACTTAAAGTTTTGATTTAGGTCAAACTAAGCTCTTCCATTTATTCAAGATTGAGTATTGGACGATTTCATGGCTCACAGGATGTGGAAAAGGAAATTTGGCTTTTAGTCAGGCAATGAAAATAGCACTTATCTATATTAATATATTCATCATTTGAGAGTTCTTTAGTGTTCTAAGTTTGTTTATTCTGAGACTTTCAATTTATGAAGCGTTTACAAAGAATCGACGCTCATGACCTTCAACGAGCAGTTAAACGTAGACAGCATTCAAATCTCAAATTGTGAGGCTACACAGCTTTGAGATCTCACTTAAAACTAAAATTGACGGTGATCCGTTTGATTATTTCCCTAATATACCTCTTTTAATTTAAATAGATAAATTATTTTATTCTGCGTCATAGTGGAATGAACGCCACTACGAAATTATCACACATAATAGTGTTGTCCTCTATTGAGACGAGCCATCTGAGCGGGACTTATCATAGTACAATTGATTTGCGCAGTCACAAGTGTTCATATCCGACACGACCGGAGGGAAATCCGGCGCAGGACCGGTGGCTTAACGTGCTCTCCGAGCTTGTATGGTTGCTTTGTATGGTTCGGGATTCGAACGCAGGACCTTATGTTCAGCCACAGGGCTGAACATGCTCACGACTAGGCCACGAGGGATCAGACGTAATGCGATGTTGTATCAATGCGGCCTATAATGTAGATTGAGCGAAGGAGTGCGAATATTCTGTTCAAGTTGTACACATTTATAAATAAATATGTCCCATCAATATCATTAGCCTGTTCCTCGGAAGGCTTCCAAAAACAATGGCTATAGGTTTAGCCAGGTTAACTTAGTAGCCCTACGATCACAATTGTCTACATGCATATTAATAATAATATAATAATCCATCTAGCCGAATTTCAGCTACGACGGCCATCTCTAAAGACGAACGTCTAGCCCTAGTCCTTCGTGAATCTATTTCCATGCGATAGTCTGATATGACTGGAGCGAAAGTCAGTCGTAGAATCGACTTAACGTGGTCCAGGCACAGGTATGTGACACTGTCAACTTACTTCTCTGTTATTAGAACATTAAATATCAATAACTTAATAATTTTGGTCCGATCAGGGAATCGCACCCGGGCCCCCTGATCTGCAGTTGAGCAACTTACGATGCGTTAACATGACGTCAAAGCGCTTCCATGTAAGCTTCACCGGATATGATAACCGCAGCTCGAGCACATAAAGATAAGGGTTATAAAATGTTAGAGAAATAAATAGTGACGGCGTTGTAGCAGCGATAATAGTCGAGGGTTGTTGCCTACATAATACAGGAAGGGGTAGTGCCCTGACGCATTATAGCGAATTTGAATTGGGACCGGGGAGGTACTCGTCGCTACTTGACACCGCCGTGTAATTACTGTTTCGTGCGGTTTGTGGTAGCAGGTAGGCCTTTGAAGAGAGGAAAGGAGGGCCACGCATCTACAATACTTGCCCCCCACCTTCTGGCTATAAAAAAACGAATTCTCCAAAAGCTGTCTGTCTGTATGTAATCAATTTTCTCAAAATATACTGAACCGATTTTTCACCTTTGAATACAGCTATTCCCGAGGTTTTAGTGTATAATTTGTATTCACGCTTATGGCAAGAATTACTATTGTCTCATTCGGTCTATACGTAAAGCTGAATTATTTAAATATTCCACAAGGTATTAAATTAATCTAAGTAACGATACCTAGGCTTTATGGAAACTGGGCTATATATAATGGAATGCAAACTAAACACTTATGACTTCGTTACGAATTCTTTCGGCAGAAAAACACCCAACATAACACGTTCAATAGCCCGTTGAGCTACCGCAAACTTGCGGACCAGCCATATTTCGGCCCCGTACGTCATCACGGGAAGAACGCATTGGTTGAAGACTTTTATCTTCAAGCTCTGCGGTATATTCTCGTAACGAAGTCATAAGGCAGAGCACTAAAGTATCCGATACACTCAGAAGAACAGATGGCAGATGGGCCATTAAGGTTCTGGAGTGGAGGCCGCATTTACGAAAACGAAGTGTTGGTCGACAATTCACCAGGTAGGAAGACGATCTCCGTGCAGTAGCCGGTCTGGGATGGATGCAAGTATCAGGATATCGGTCGTCTTGGCGTTCATTGAGAGAGGCCTATGTCCATCAGTGGACCGATAAGAGCTGATAATGAAATGAAAATGAAACGAAACTAAACACTAGCATTGCAGCTTTGTAGACTATGGCGAATGATTACATTACCAAGCTGATACGACATATTTTTTACTTACATTTCGTATCACAATTAAATACTTATGACTTTAGCATACTAGTGATCCGCCTCGGCTTGAAAACCGTAAAAAAATCTATTGAGTATATTTTGATAAAACCGACCATTAAAAGCTTCTGGTTACTTTGTCTATAGTAAACGTATATGTTTATAGTAAACGATAGAAGCCTTTTGACGTCTATCACATCCATAGATATCCGCATTATTTTCATGCAGAGTCGTTGTCCGCCTTCCCTCCTCCCCTCCAAGGGGCCGGCTACGCGAGTCATAAGTTGTTACCTTGAGAAGGACTTCTCAAGGCGTCTGTGATGTTGATCCCAAGTATTATAAGTGGAGGTAGTACCATGCTGCATAGGAGGAGGTAGTGCAATGCATAGTGCATAGGTGGATGCTCCTATGCAACGGAATTGCGCCGGCACGACCAGGGAGTTACCTCTCACTCACATAATCACGCCGTAAAGTGACATCTTCAGTGTCAGGTTTCGTGCGGTTTATGAGTAGCCGGTGGCCCATGGGTGGGGAAGAAGTAATTATGTGGATGTTCATGGGCGTCGGTAGTCGTGAAAAGGCTACGATTTCTCGTTTGCACGCTACTCTATAAGGAAAGTATAATATGAAAAGATGCTTCATTAACTAAGAATAAAACTTTTAATGTCGAATCTAGAGGAATCAATACCGAACCTAAACTTCTAATGAGTTATATAATTATATTATTGAGGATGAGTACGAACTTGAGCTAATGGATCCAATACTGAGGACGTGCTCAGGTATTTTTTTTTTTTTTGGTTTATAAGGTCGTGTTATTAGACATGAGTATTGATTAGGAACTATTAATAGCTGCAACATACAAATTTTTATAGCATATCGACTTCTGACGCCCGTAGACATACGCATTATTGTCATGCGGATGCCTAGCCTTCCTTTCCTCCGTCCCTTTAATGGGGGATGATTGAACGGTACACAATAAATAATGTAGATAAAGTTTTGCCGACGAAAGGCTGCGGGATCTACAAGCTACATCGATTCTTTAAAAAGACACAGTATAGCACCAACATAATCATTTAGTATTTCTAATTTCGCTTTGCCACGGTCGTGTCATCGACTTGTGTGGGTCCTACTCCATTGCATGCACTACTGGTGGTACTACGCTCATGAACTCTGTGAGGCGATAAGATATGCAATAAAAATTGAAAGCATCTGTAATAACATTTTAACGAACAATCTTTTTACGATGGCGGTGGTAATGGGCGTGACATCTAAGACGGCAGTAATGATGGCCCGTAATAAATGGACAGAAGTCGATTTTACTTACTCGTAAAATCGTTAGATGCTTACAGATTTAACTGCTTGTTGATTTGTACAAGGGAAAATTCCTTTTTTTTGATACTGCACCGGAAGGAGGGCAATGCCGGGCGTGTGTATAATAGTAATAATATAATAATATCTGTGGACCTATCACACCACGTTAGCCTAGTCCCGTGCTAAGTAACGTAAGGACTTGTGTTACGGGTACTAGACAACGGAAATATATTTAAAATTTTTATAAATTTAAGAAATTTGATATATTTCAGATTTTTATTATAGAAATACATATAATACATATATAAACATCCATGACCTAGGCGGGATTCGAACCCGCGACCTCTGGCGTAACACGCGGACTAACCGCCACGTTACCAACAGAGCTAACCGGTCATCCACTGTATATTCCCTGCCTGAACGCCTCGACGAATTGTAACGTATTTGGAGTCCTTAGATTCTCTAGATATTGAATAGTGATCGTCTAGAGATCGAAATTCGATTAATTAAAGAAGAAACCTATTGGTTTCGAAACATTAAAGTAAAACCCGTGGAGTGACACCGAATCTCCGTAATGAAGGAATGTATCCAAAAACCTTTTGCTATCCTGTTGTTTTATTAGAGTGATTACTGGGATGCTGTCTACTTGACGGTAAGTGAAAGTTTATCCTACAATACAAAGTACCCGCAGATGCGTTGCCTTCCTTCACAAAAGCTCTAACAGAAAGATTAAATTTAAGGATGTTTACTCAAAGTGCTTTAATTAATGTATTTCATTGTTTTCCTATTTTGATTACAAACCTCGCCACAGCTTTTCAATGTCTCATTCACCACCAGTATACTCGCAACGGAACCTTTAAAACACCACGGCACATTGGTACACAAAAACACCACGGCACATTGGTACACAAAAACACCACGGTACATTGGTACACAAAAACACCACGGCACATTGGTACACAAAAACACCACGTTACATTGGTACACAAAAGCACCACGGCACATTGGTACACAAAAACCTAGTAACCCCTATACTTATGGTGAAGCACAAAACGATTTTATAATTTTATTAATATAAATAGAAAGATGTTCGAATTATGAGCCGAGTGATTTAGGCGTAATTGGGGTTCTGCACGTCTTTGATGATTATCCGTCATCAACGCCAACATTGCTGCCTTCGCGAACACCGCGGGGTCAGTGCACAGGAACAACTGCAACCTTACAAAAAAAAATCTAGGGAATTGTGGGGAAGCGTGTGTGTGTTATCACCCCCAACCAACGTTGGGGGATCGCAACTTTGGTTGGGGTATAATAGCGCGTAGTACTATTGTGGACAGGACCGTCTCACAGAAAGATGCCTACTTTTAGACAGATGATGTCGCCTACGCCTGGGTTTCCCCCTACCGGCGCATGTGCGCCTTTTTGCGTCACTAACGTTGGGGCCCGTGGGATGTTCGAGTGCACTTTTCAACGATATACACTTCTACAAGCACTTATACCACCAGCTCCCATAGTGGGTCATTGGCATCCGCCAAGAGCTGTTACCGTCGCCCAAACATAACAATCTACGTTCGTGGTATACGGAGAGTACTGTAGCCCCGTATATTCCTCACTACTATATGACTGCGCTTTGCACAGCTAGGCCTTGGTCATCGAAGTTGCATTCGCACTCACATGAGGTCATCGACCTATACAGGGGCCCATACCAGGTGATACTCCGATAAACTTCATAGTACAGTAGCTCTAGATGAGAAGAAAGCTCCGCAGAATTGGCCGTCACTCACCTTTCTTTTACTCGTTTAGCGATCATTTCTATTTGACTTGTTACTCACCTATGTACAAGTAATCTATACTAACAAAATAAAGCTGAAAAAACGGTTGCTTTTTTGAACGCGCTAATCCGGCCCGGCCCAAAAGGAACTACAGGCCCAAATTGGAATATTATTTTTGTGTGGAATAGTCAGTTTAACAAGAAAGGCTTACAGGCTGTACACTACGACGCTAGGACTAACAGGACCGGAGTTACGTGGATGAAACTGCGGGTTGCAGCTAGTAATAATATATACATTCAATAAAAATAACTACATACCTAGGGATCTTGAAAAAAAAACCCCAATAATACTGCATTTCATATAAATTAAAACTAGTGTTTATTAAATTAGCATTCTCCAACTACCAGTTTTCTAGTGCATCACGAAAACTGGTAGTTAGAGGCATAAAACGTTTATTTAAAAGCTATTTACCGTGCACAGGCATACCACGGTGGTTTTAGATTTTCTTTATTAGTATATTCACTAGTGACGCAATTGAGGTTTACAAATATTTTAAATGACAATAATAGGACATACAAGGCAACTACTTTATATTAAAAAAAAACACATAAATCAAATCTGCTACTTCAAGCGAATTATTATATTCGTAACTGACGTTTGGAGCATCGCAATAAATTTTATAAAATATCTAAGAGTAAAACTCTTACCACTAAAATATCAACGTTAAGTTTGATCACTGTTTCACTTTTCTTAATTTACAACTGACTCAGAGAAACAACTTTATAACATACGAAGTTCACTCTACGTTAACCAAGTTAAATACTTTGGGACCAATAAGTGACATTTAGCTTTGTACAATAATTTCGTTCAGTACATTTTGTTACAATAATTTTAAAAAGTCTCGTTCAATATTAACACATAGTAACACCTGATACGTAGTGACAGGATCGGTTCGGAAGCTCTATGCAGTTCATATTCGTATCACGTGTAGCGCATGCCCAATACTCTGCTGTCCACGAGGGTCTAGCGCGAGAGCAAGACAAATTATATATGCAATGTTAAAGTAATGACTATCTTTACAATAAATACATAATATGAAAAATCGTTACAATATTCGAACAAACTTAAACTAAAATATAGGTATGAACGTGCTTGCGACTTTGGAGAGTTGTGTTGCAAAGTAGATGTCGTGCTTCTTTAGACGAGTCGATGACTGTAGATGTATTCTTTTTATAGTAGAGAGTAAAAAATATAATTTCATTATTTCTAACTTATTAACTTTATAATTAATTCTACTGTAACTTACATCAATTATAAATTGTAATAACATAAAAAGCGACAATAATTATAACTTGTTGAGTACCGTGTGCAAAAATGATATCTCTTTTTAATAGCAGTTATTTTACTATCTTGACGTTGCAGATACACTACAGTTGCTATTATCTCAGGAGGGCTGTGACGTCCTGACTCCTGTTTACAAAGCATATCTTTCTGCTCTACTTTAGTCTATTTTTGGTGTAATTTTACATTATTATCGAACGTAAGATATAAAGAGATTGTTGTTTTATATAACAGCTATGTGGTGGTATCTCTTCTATATTGATCTTTATATATATACTATATACTTGACGACCGGCTGACTCACATGGTAATGTGGCGGTTAGTCCGCGTGTTACACCAGAGGTCCAGGTTCGAATGCGGGTGTTGTAATCTAAAGTATGATAAGATATTCTTATATAAATTGTTTAAATATTCAAACGAGATATACGTACAGGTTCTAAAGCAATGTAATATTTTAATATAATTTTAGTTCACAAAACGTCTTCTTTTAAATGAATCTATTTTAAAATACTTACCTATGTGTGGTTGAAATGACTAGACTGAATTTTGATAAAATAGACACTTACAAGCAACTCTCAAACTCATATATTGCGTGTTGGTTGTGGTTTGCATTTAAAAGTTAACTACCACTGGCACTATTGTCATGCTGCATTGCAGACGTAATGGGCTGGCACGAGGAAGGTACCTCTCATATAACACTGCCACCGAGCGACAGCTACACTATTTCACTTCCTGTGGTTTGAAAGTTTCTTGTGGCCCATTGTAGAGAAGAGAGAGAAGAGCGACACATCTAATATATAATATACTATACATAAATAATCAATGAAGTTGTGAAGTGGAAGGGTGATGTATATGGGCATTGGCAGGTATCAAAAGCTTAGGCTACACGTTTTCACATACTGTAAAATTATATAGACTAGGTTCTTTAAGTAGTCCCCACCACGGTGCAAGCCTTGTCGTGGCGGTGGGGCTCAGTTGCCTGGGGTAAACCCAGACATCTTGGGCGAAACTAATTGAACCGAGGCGGGAGCTCTTTGTACCCCTCTTATAAGAAGAGGAGACTAAAGAGCAGAAGGGGGAGCCGCTCTTTGTGCCCTTTTTATAAGAAGAGGGAAGAAAAGAGAAAAGTAGGTAGCACCTTTGTGTACGGGGCAAGGGGCGAGGATGGAAACCTAACCCCACTGCACTGTCCCAAAGTTGGCGGGGCTGTCCTGTGGTGCGGGAAAACCCCATTTG
Source organism: Eumaeus atala (assembly GCA_017140195.1). Classification (NCBI taxonomy): domain Eukaryota; kingdom Metazoa; phylum Arthropoda; class Insecta; order Lepidoptera; family Lycaenidae; genus Eumaeus; species Eumaeus atala. The sequence continues at coordinate 66,786 of JAFELO010000633.1, read as the reverse complement.
TGGAGGTGGCGTCGGTCCACCTAGGTGGCTGACTAGCTATCGAGGTGTCCTGATGATTTGTTGTTCCGATATACCTCACCAAAGACGACACTGATGGCACTCGCGATGGTTTTTGTGGGTATTCGGCACTATGATGCGTCGTTAGCCCCACACACCACTGGGACACCGACCCAGGGCCAGTGGGTTCCTAGCGGAGCTGGAGGAGCTACGACCGCAGAAGCGCGCGGCGTCCTCGCCCGCCGAAGGACCCTCCAAGCTGGTCGCAGTGGAGGATTCACACTCGACCGCCACCTCTACACGACCCGCCTGAATCACTGCATACGTCACCTGTGGCTCGTGAGTCGGAAATGGCTGGCCCAGCGGCGCCCGAGGAGGACTCGTCGACGCCGCCGAGAGTCGCCTCCGCCTCCGTTTCGGCTGCTGTGTCTGCAGGGGACGTCGAGCCTGCCTTCTCCAGCGGATCGGTTGACGTGATGCGATATCGCAGCTTCGCCGCCGCTCTGGAGAGCCCCAGGAATACCTTCCTAGGTGTGTCTCTACCCCCCACCCCCCAACCACATCCCCGCCTACCACGGTCCGCAACCCCAGCTAGTCCCAGCCACCGCGCAGACTATCGGAGTACCTTCCGATAATTGTGGATTTTCTGCCAGACTGGCAGAGGCATTTCCGCACCCTGCGTGACGTGCTGGGGCACGCACCCAACGTCCGGCCCTTTGGGAGGGGCATAAGGTTCCTGGCACAGTCGACGGAGTTCCGGGCAGTCCAGGCCTTACTGACGTCCTTGACTAAGGACAACCCGGCGGTGCAGTGGCATTGTCACTCCCCACCCTCAGACCTCCCCACCAAGGTGGGTATTAGAGGTCTGCCAGTGGGGACGAACACCAAATGCATCGCCGAGGAGCTCAGGGGCCTGGGCTTCCCGGTGCGCTTCGTCCGGCATATACCGGCGAGAGGCGGAAGACCCGGCTGCCTGTACCACGCGCAGTTGGACCGCCTGAACAGCGAGGAGCTGACGCGCCTCTACGAGGTGAGAGAGCTCCTCTGCATGCCCGGAGTGGTCGTGGAGGGTTGGAAGGGCAGACAGGGACCGTCACAGTGTCACCGCTGTCAGTTCTTCAGACACTCCTCAACGAACTGCCACCGGGAAATTAGGTGCGTCCGCTGCGGTGGGGTCCATGCAGTCGGGGACTGCCCGCTGCTGAGAGGAGCCACCCCGACCTGGGCCAATTGCAAGGGCCCTCACACGGCCAATGACCGGAGGTGTAAGGCCTTTCTTGGTTTACACTGGTCCCTCACGGCCGACACCGCGCCGCACCTGTGCCCGAGGCTCCGTTGCGGAGGGAGGGACAGGTCGAGTTCGGCCCAGGCTCATCCCTTGCCGCCCCGGCTAACGACCCCAAACCCAGGCAGGTGAAGACGGCCAAGCTCAAAAGGAGGCGCACTCGAAAGAGGAAGGCCCAAGCTGAGGCCGTCCCAAGCTGCCACCCTCCGCAGCAGGAAACTACCGTGTCCGCATTGCGCCGAGTACCCTCACAGGCTAGGGATCCGGAACACGCTCACTCACAAACACGCGCACTAACTCACCCCACAGTGCAAACACCAATCCCTTCACCACGGACATCAGTCCCCCCACCTTCGCGGGAACCGAGGCGCTCGGAGGGGGAGCAGCGTCGGCGCGACGAGCCCAGGGTCCACGTTGAGGGCGGTCGTAAAAGACGAGCTGTCCAGGATGCTCCGGGACCCGCGCATCTG
>JAFELO010000633.1:45891-64720 GCA_017140195.1 Eumaeus atala | reverse complement strand
AAAATATCTCGTAATTTGCAGCAAGTTTCTGAAGGTTTCCTAGAGCGTTACACTTATTAGTTTATTTGGTGTCCCCTTTCCTCGCAATAGTTTCCAAAATGTTTTATTCATAACTCTATGTATGGCTCGTTTTGTCTCTTCTCTTTTTTTGGTCATGTAGGGTTGTCCGGGCATATTGACATGTTGTGATCAAGTAAAAAACTGTAACCAGTTTGTAAGTTCTTCGGAACAGATGTCTACATTATAGCGTTAGATGTAACTTATTTCTATTTTTTCTTCTATTTTTAGATTTAACTAGTCTCAGCAATTACGCGGGCGGAACCGAGGCGCCCGCGTAATTTCTCTCTCTATTAGTTGTAGCGTCATAGTATTGAGCTTTCTCTTTAAATGGACTATTCGACACAAAAATATTTTTCAATTCGGGCCAGTGCCTGATATTATCTTTTTCAAACAAAAAAACTCTTCAGCTTCATATTTTTTGTTTAGATTTATATCATGATAACACTAAAGATGCTAAGTGAATATACGCAATTTAATTATATATAATTTAAATAACGTATTCGTTTTTAGTGCACTAAATATAAATAACGTTTTAATTATACCGTAACTGGTAGTGCCATGCTGCATAGGAGGAGGTAGTGCCATGCTGCATAGGAGGAGGTAGTGTCAAGCATGGTTCATGACACTACCTCCTCCTATGCTACGGAATTGGGCTGGCACGACCGGGGATGTACCTCTCGCTCAATTGATACCGCCGTATAGTGAAACCGACGGTGTCGCGTTTCATGCGGTTTGTGAGTAGTCGGTGACCAACTGCGGGAAGGGGCCGAAAAAGAGGGCAACGCTTCGGCATAATTATGCTTGGTCTTCATGGGCGTCGGTAGTCGTTTAAAGGCTCCGATTGCTCGTTTGTCCCCTATACTATAACAAAATTAACATATAAAATTATATGTAACTGAACAAACGGTAATGATTAATGTGGTTATAACAAAAGAACATTGTGTAGAATAACAACGATCTATTGTTTATGTTGGCGAGAAAACCCCATTGATAATTACAACTTTAGACATACAACCACAAACAACAACAAATATTGATATACAACCCATTGATAAAAATAACAAAAAACAAATACGACCTTTTTCGGGTTCCGCAGCCTAATGACAAAAAAAATGTCACTGATGTTTTACTCCAAGATTATGGGATTACGCATATCAATAAAACATTTTATTTTGCACCAAGTAAACATACTCAGGCGGTCTTACTGCTATACGCGGTCTCTTCCAGGCAATCAAAATTTAAAAGGAGACAGAATAAAATAGAAGTATTTATCACAGACATAGTTAAAAATAAAATTTAGATAAGATACTGTATGTTACAAATTTCGACATATACTCTAAAGTTTCAAACACCTTTTGTTATCCATCTGTGTGACACCTGCAAAAGAAACCTAAAGGAAAATTAAAAGATAATGTGTCATGCTGCATTGCAATGGAATTGGGTTGGCCTCTAGCTTAGCTGATACGGCCTTAAATTGACAACTTCTGTGTCGCATTTCGTAGTTCACATCGGCGTAGTCATTGTGCGGATATTTATGGCCGTTACTTTGTAGTCATTAAAATGGGCCCAACTGCTCTTTTGTCCCCTTTTGTTTAAAGAAAGTACTTCCTAGAGACCTATAATCATGTCAACTGACAAGTAGGTCTTAGATATTAAATATGAAAGCAAACAATTGGATATATATCTATGGTTTTATTTTAAAGAGGAAAAACAAGATTGTTTGTTTCCTCAACTTCGAGAGTACTGGGCCGATTTGGAAAATTTAATACTATTGGAATACTATATTATCTCTAATGAATACATAAGTTATATAACAATTTTAAAACATACATATCATTAAGAAAACTTCGATAGCGTAAGCAAAGGTGTTAAAAAATATCGAAGTGATCACTGCAGAAATGATTGACAACTAGCTCTCCTGACAGACATTCTGTCTTAATTTGAATTTGTTATCATCATGAAGTGTAATGTTTATGATGCCGAAATTAAAGTGTACATTTTAACTATAATTTATGAAATTATTTACTATATTTTCTAGAGATCATGTAGAGATGGTCATATATTTTATATTCTTGAAATTTTTTTTTTAATGTCCGTGCGAAGACAAGTTTATTAATAAATTTAAGAACTTGGCATTTCCCTGCCCCTGCCATTCTCTTCTACTCTACTCCATACTATACATTTTCCTGTAAAACGTGTCATTGAATTTTCCTTTTCACTGGTCCGCATAACCGTGTCTCAGACCTCCTGTACTTCGCTCTCCTTCTATCTTTCCATCTGGGATATCAATTATGTAGTGTCAAAAAGTTATATCACAGAAAAAATTACAAACTTATATTTGTAGCTAGTTCCTTTTATACAATACTTTCACAAAAACTTATATTCACCGCATATGCACTACATGTTATAAGTTTGTAAACTTTTATGACCTGTCGTGCTTGTTCCTTCCGTTAGTAAGGAACTTTCGAAAGTCAGACTCGCATGGACATATTTTTCAATCAAAAGATAAGGAAATGTTAATTTTTGCTTATTTTGGTCGGTGATAAAGGTTACCTTTAATTTTTAGGATAATTAATATCTGAAATGTCTCATTACTTTTACAACGAGCTATAGACAAGTCAGAGAATTTCATTTTGTGTTTTTTCATTTTTCATTCTTACTTAAACTTTTGTTATAGATATTCATCAATAACGAATGGGTAGAAGCAAAATCAAGTAAAACCTTCGACACTATAAATCCTCACGGTGAATAAATTATTGCAAATGTGGCCGAATCGGAGAAGCTAATAAATATGTATTTATGGCCCTCTCAACACGATCTGTACGAAATATTGTAAATAATTTGTTTCGTAGTGTGATGATGTTAGTATACTTTGTTTGTGATTGTGATAGGACGACCTTCTAATTTAGACGTGTTGGAGCACTACCACACTGTTATCAGTAGTTAAAATGTGTTATATTTGGATGCCGGTATTTCAAATGTTAATATTGAAGTAGGGACTTTTATTTAATTAGAGCAGGTGATTTAAAATTGTTGTTTTTCATTAAATTTTTATTTGTAACAGGCTTGAATTTTTAACAAATGTCAAAACATGTAAGATTCGTCCTCATGGACAGGCTAAGCTCATACGTCTATGCAGCCTTGTCTTTAGTAATTTGTCAAAACATGGGTATCAGTGACAGATCATTTTAACTTTTTAATTTACTTAATATCACATTTATCTATTACGTTTTTGTTTTGCCTCTTAATATTGTATTTACGCTTTTCTTATTTTATTTGTCGGTAAGAATAGTTGAAAGATATATTTCAATTGTTTGATTTTGAATTATATTGGCATTAATGATTTCTGTCCTTGTGAGAATTTAGTAATTGATTCCTTTTTTTGTTTAACATATGTATGTTTATATTTTCTGAATTAACTTAGGAAATGGTCAGATAGATAGGAAATGGATATATAGTTAAATTAAGTTTTTTTAAATTATTATTACATAAACTCTCTCGTAAGTGGTGAGATTTTAAAATAGGCAACCTATTAAACTATAATATTTATATATTTGTGTTAGTTGTTGTATAATATTTAAGTTAAATAGAATTGAAATATCTATAAATATTTATATATAAAACACACTTATTTAATATGTATGCAAGTATCGATGATGATTTAGATGATAGTTTTTTTCTTCTGCACATCGTCCAACAATTTTGGTGGTGCAAATAGTGTATATACGTATCATCTACTAATAATGTTTCTATACATGGCCAGATTGCTACCTCTTTCTCATATCACGATTTGGTATATCCTTCTTATCGTATTCGGATCCCAAAACATAAACCACAAATTACCTTATTGCGCACATGTAAGATAGTAGTGCACAAGTTTTTTACAATATCCATCCTCCACTTAAAAAAATAAAAATCAAACGCTATCCAGCCCCTTGGCTAGCATACTATTAAGGAGTGCATCTAGGGATCGGACCAAAAGGAAATACAAGCGATTTCAGTCTGAAAGCAATCTACTAAATTTCAAATTTCTACGTAATCGTTGTAATCATATGTGCCGAAACGCAAAAGTCAATATTTTCATGATTCCCTCCAAGGTCGCAAGACTGCTGATGTCTGGAGCATTGGTAAGACTCCCATACTCTCACCTAATGATTTTGGCTTAGATGCTCTTAACTTTTTCTTTTCAATCTCCTGCAAAATTGTGCTCCAACTTAAAAGACAAAACCTTAAAGTATTTGTCGGATTTACCAATACCCAATTCATCTTTTTACTTTGCTCCTATAAAGGGCACAGATGTTAAAGTGGTAGTTCTATCCATTTCGTCGCAGACTGTTGGATGTGACAAACTGTCTCCGAAAACGATTTTATTAATTCTACCAGTCTTGCTTCCTGTTCTTAGTCATATCTTTAACTTCTCACTATCCTCAGGTACCTTCCCACATACATGGAAATTGGCAAATGTTATTCCTCTTCCTAAGGTCTCTAATCCTTCTTCCCTATCCTATATCTATACTGCCTATTTTGTGTAAAGTTTTTGAGCACACTGTCCATAAACAGTTGTCTACCCTCTTGTACTCTAACAACCTTGTCGATTCATTTCAATACAGTTTTCCTCCAAGCCACAGACAATGACATTCTTTTTGTCATGGATAATAAATCTCTCACAATTCTTGTACTTCTCGACTTCAGTAACGCCTTTAATTCTATTGACTTCGATATACTTCTAGGCATATTAAAATCCATTAAAGTTTCCATATCCGCTCTAACCTGGTTCAACTCTTATTTTCATGACCGCTCACAGCGTGTTCAGGTCAATATGTTATATTCTAACTGGTGCAATCTCATTACTGGAGTTCCTCAGGGTGGCGTACTTTCTCCTCACCTTTTTTCAATCTTTATTAACTCTGTAACTAATGCGGTCTCCTCCAAATACCATCCTTATACTGATGATCTACAAATATGTCGTCATTTTACTTAAGCAGAATCGAACTTAGCTGTCACCCAAGTTAATGGAGATTTGCACCGTGTTGTCGCATGGGCTAAATCTTTTGGTATTACTGTGAATCCATTAAAGTCACAAACCATGGGTTATAGGCAGCTCACGTATCCGCAATCGAGTCGACTTCACAGTATTATCACATATTGCCATAGACGGTATCCCGATTTCCTTCAGTGACTCGGCCAAAAACTTAGGTATTATATTTGAATCAAATCTTTCGTCGAACAAATATGTTAACGAGGTCAGTTGAAACGTTCATTTATCAATTCATTCCCTTAAAATGCTGCAAATTTTTTTTGCCTTTACCAACTAAAAAATACTCTCGCACTATCTCTAATGCAACCAATTATTGACTACGCTGACATTTGCTGCCTGGACACCACTGAGGAAATAGTTAATAAGCTGGAGTGCCTTCAAAATTTATCTTTGCGTTTTATCTTTGGCCTAAAGAAATACAATCACGTCACACAGTTTCATAAGAAATTACAATGGCTGCCAATGCGTCATCGACGAAATATTCGAATCCTGTGCTTTCTCTTCAATACACTTTGCAGTACTCATTCTCTGACATATCTTCGTGAGCGTTTCTTCTTTATTCATCTAAATAACTACTCTTGTAGACCGCATAAACGTACACTTCTTCACATTCCTTCCCATCGCACTGACTTTCATTCCTACTCCTTTACTAGTCATTCGTCTAGACTCTGCAATGCCCTACCATATGAAATTCGTGACTGTAAAACAATTACACTTTTTAAGAAAAAACTAAAAGATTACTACTTAAGTAAATCTTAAATTAAAACCCTACCTAAATTAGATATTCCATTAAATAAATGTAGTATATTATTGTTTGAGTATCTTTATTATTGCATAATATATAATGTATGTATTATTACTACGACTATAATTGTATGTATGTATATATTTATGTGTTATATAATGTTTATATTGCTAAATGCATATTACCTTTTTATGTCGTGCGCGTTTACCTTCAGCAGGGCTACTTGAAAAAATTTCATTATGGAAGAAGTAGCTCCCATGTACTAGATTTCTGTTATCTGTAAATTTAAAATGTGTTTTGTTTTGTGTCCATAAATTATTAAATGAAATAAAAAAAATAATTTCATACATTCGTTGAAAATTATGGTTTAGGGTTCCATAAATAGAAAGGGAAAACGGAACCCTCATGAAAACGCCTTGTTGTCAGTCTGTCTGTCCGTCTATATGACTGTCAGGACCTTTTGATGTTTATACTATAATATTCTAGATTTGATTCCCGTAATGAACGATCTATTTATATAAATTGCTAAAGTTGGAAGATTGGATGGACGTTTCGGATTCACGCTCATTTTTGTTTCTAGGTTATTACACAGATATATATATATATATATATATATGTATATATATAGTAGAAATACATTCGTTCTCTACTTCCTAACACTATAGACAAAATCATTAGCAAATAGAAAATAAAAAGAGAAAGCAAATCATTATATAAGGATATCAGGATATCGCTTAATACAACATCTGATAAAGTGACAAATAGTCAAAATTTCGGGCTATAATAGCAAACTGTAATACATACGTACATTGCTTCAATACGGTTTCTTCTATTTATAAATACATCACATTTACTTAATTATAAAAACAAAAGAAATATAATTCATAACTCGAAATTTTTTGTTTCAAATGTCGAAATGTTTTGTTATACCCTGAAGCAACCGGTGGGAGTGTGTGGACTCGTGACACCGTGGAATGCCTCGATATATATTTTCCTCGCTAAAGTCATTACTGCCTTAAGTCCAGTAAAGTAAAGACGTCCTCCAAAGCATTAGTGAACACTTTCGGGTAAATAACATCCCCCAGTGGCACTCCACGGTGCAACTGAATTGGCCTCGTTTGACCTCCCGGAATCAGAGCGTCATACAGTGCTCTCGGTACTTAGAGGTAATATAACTAGAGTAGGGAAGCCATAGGCATGGCTATAATGCCGAGTGTAGGTTTGGATGATACAGAAGAAAGACAACACAGCATTAGTATCTTTGTTTTGCAAGAGAATTACCCTCTCTTTCGTCTCTGACGGACACATTTTAGACTGGTTATACTCTATCTATATTATCCCCCCGCATGCCCTGAGCGTGCTTCCGTCCCTAGCTTAAGACTTTACGCGGGTACATGACCCATTCGGTCGTGACATGTGCTCGCACTGTTTTCAGCGCTTCTTGTTAACGGCATTGCAGCTGAATTGGGCAGGCATTACCGGGGAAGTAACTCTCGCTCACTTGATAGCGCCTTCAAGGTTATGGCTTTGTAATATCTGAGGGGATATGGTGACGGATCTCAACGCATTTGTACTTGCGGATGTTAATGGACGTTAGTAGTCACCGAATGACTCTAATTTCTCGTCTGTACGTTTAAAAGAAATGGTATATGTAGAAAGAACTGGTGAACGATATGTTATAATTGATCTGTGAAGGTTGAGCAAAATGGAGTGAAATAGACTTGTTACGTTACTATGACGTCATACTCTTATGTGCATGCAGCTGGAGTTGTTATTTACAATACCTTATCATTTCAATAATTATAATCAGGAACACTAACCTCTAATGTCCCACAATCTCTCCCGGTTCTCTCTCACTCAATCATTCTCTGCTTAAAAAATCATAATCCCATCCATAGACCAACTATAGAATATTTATACGTTTTATATTGTTTATTCAATGTATTATAACGTGACACGTCTTCCCAAAAAGCATCTGGTATGGAATTATTTATTGCAGCAAAACTGAAATAAAAATAAAAATAATGTCGTGTTACTACATTTTTCCACAATGGCACGGAACATGTTTCACCAAAATAAATTCTCCGACCACTCCCTGACGGCGAGTTACCGAGACACAACAGGAAAACGTTCGTGAATTGAAAATGATTATTTGCGTCAGACTACTACTGAATTTCCAATATATTTTCCACATTGATGTAACATTACTTTAATGTTAACATTTTGTACATCAAAACATTACTATGTCTGAATTGTACTGACACGCGAATAAGGTCGCTGAAGTAGCTATGGGCTAATCACGCACTCAGAAAATCAGATGGCAGATGGGCCACTAGGGTTCTGGAGAGGAGGCGGCGTTTAGAAAAAGGAAGTGTTGGTCGACCGTTCAGCAGATGGGATGACACCAGGTCGGTCACAAACAGAGGAAGACTTTCTCTATTTGTGACTGTGAGATGAAGTAGGGTATATATTAAGTTTACAATAGAAAGTATAAACAGTCTTCATCCGGCATTTGGTTGTTTAATTACTCCCCCTAACTGTCGGCTCTAGTTAGCTAAAGTGGTGCCGGGATGTGAGCCGATTCGCGCGCCGAAAGTTGAGACATCACCATAAATGTCGCGGTTCGTGGAGTGACTCAATAGATACAGTGGAGTTATACGTGTTAATAAATATTAAATACTGTGAATATAACGATTATTCTCCAAATCTCCACTATGCCGTAGAAGAGATTCGCTGGCATATGTCTACGATCAACATCTTCCTATCAATTATTGGTCTGATATTTTTTTCTGCGAATAGTATTCCTAGCATATAAGCAATATAAAAATGTCTTAAAAAATGGATGAATGAGGAGATTAGCCGAACGACTTCAAGAAGTTATTTTTTCCTTCGTTACTGATGCTGAATACTAATGGACTGAAGGAAATCCGGACGCCCCTTTCCGTAAGTGGTGAAAAAAAATTCAATCAAAAATAAATAAATAAAATGAAATGCATATATACGTACATACTGTTTATGTGAAGTTGTAAGTGCCTTATATATTGCGCAAGACCTATTTCCCAGCAGCTTAGTACAGAACGTAATTATTAAGTGCACTTGTACAGAACACACATGAGATAGAATGCGGCGTCTGACCATATATGGACTAAACGAAGCATGAACTTAGGACTCTAGCACCTCATTAATTGATTTATGGTTTTCATTATATCTATTATGCGTTAAATATTATGTACTGAATTTTTACATTACGTTGGTAAGCACAAAACGCATATTATCGTAGGGTTACATAATGAATTAAAAAATATAAGAACGTATGTAATTAAAGTTGGACCGAAACGGAGACCCTTTCTTCTGCTATAATATACTGCGTAATAAGTTGAAGAAGAGTTTAGGAGCGTTATAATTTTTAGTTAGTTGATTTTAAGGAAAAATCCGATAAAAATTGATTTTATAAGGAGGATATTTTAGTTATAAATACCGTAGTAATTTTTTAGGGTTACACGAAGAAATTTTACTTTTGTGTAAAAATAATCCGGATACTTTATCAAATATGACAAATGAGGAACCAAGCAACTAATTGATAATATTCAATACTGAAATTTCTTATTGTAGGAGAAAAAGATTCTAAACAAAACCTAATTAATTTTGTTTTAAAATTCGATTGTCCACGGAAGCCAAATTAAAATAAAACTCGTCTTATAATTCTGTAAATGAATTAATCCAATATATGAAAAATATTCTTCTATCTAAGAAATCTGCAATAGCTATTCAGCATAAATAATTAATACGAAACAACTTGAAAAGTCTACAGCAGATTACGGAGAAGAAATTACGGAATTATTTGTATTCCTTACGATTTCGCAAACCGATGGTAATAAACAGTGCTATTTTAAAACCGATTTATGAAAAGTTTGCCATCAAATTTGTGGATGTAAAATAATCGTTTGCGGAGTCGTAGGTTAAGTAAAATTATTTCTGCCAGAAACTATAGGTCAATTAAGGATGCAGTAAAGGCTGTTCAGGATGAAGCGGAATCAACGACGTCAACATGGGGCAAGATTTTAACCGCATATCGAAATGGTTTACTTTATTTTAATAACAGAGGCCGAAACCATTTTGAAGGTCAGCGAAAAGCGAAGCGAAGGCCATGGAACGACCCACCACGCACAAGGCCCACGACCAATAAAGGGCTTATTGGTTAAGTGGAACCCTCCACCTTCTCGAGGACAATGGACACGAGTTGGTCAGCTGTACAGAGGTAAGTCTTATTATAATCGTGGAAATCAAAGAACACGTAAGAATCAAAATATAAATGTCATGAATGGAAAGAAAGACAATAGTGAGCCAAAAATAATGCCAAATCAGTTTTTTCCTGAGTAATAAAGAAATGATAGTAAATGTTTTGTACCTGTATATTCATCCATGCCTTGTAAAAATCTATATTTTTTTAGTCGATTCTGGGGCATTACTATCTGCCTGCAAATATCAACATGCGCTTAAATTTAACATTCCCATTTATAATGAAACATGACCATAAATGGTTTAGGATGCAAAGTCTAGGCAATGGGATACATTTCTTTACCAATGGTTCTGCCATAATAAGTTTTATGTGTTTAAAAACTCACCAACTAAGACGAAAGGAATTATACGTCGAGATTTTTTTGAAATTACAAAACTAAATTAGAATTTGATAAAAATGAACAAACTCTACATGTTTCTAATAAATCGTTTGGTTTACCAATTTTAAATGAATACTCTATTTCTTTAAATATTCCTGCTCGCTGTGAAACGATACACTTCATTGAAAGAAACTTTAAGGAAGATTGCGTAATATTTTCAAAGGAGATAAGACCGGATGTACTTTTAGCATGCTACATAGCCACTCCAAAAAAAAATATACTAATACTTATTCGGATTCTTAATGCCACTGTCAGCGATTTACCATTAAACGAAATTACACCATCAATTGAAAAGCTAAGTAATTATAAAATGCAGATAGAGTTAAAACATTATATTCTCTTTTAAGAATATAACATTCAAACATTGAAGAACAAGCCAGTATCGAAAACATTTGCGTGAAATATGCTGATATTTTCTATTTGTTAGGGGATGAATTAAGTAATATTGATACGCACTACTCATACAATTACTTTAAAACCAAATACGAAATCAGTGTTTTCAAAGCAGTAAAGACTACCCTTCACTCAAAAAGAGGAAATTTAACGATAAATTGATAAAATGTTATGTGAAGGTTAATGGAAATTAGCAAAAGCGATTGGTCAAGTCCAGTATTATTAGTTCCTAAAAAATCTGCAAACGACAACAAATGGAGACTTGTTATTGACTATAAAAAACTTAATAATTGTATTGAAGATCACCTGGCTACCCTGTTCTATTCTTGGCTTTTACAAGTCATTGCAATCCTGTACTGTATCCCGCTTTGACTAGGGAGGGAACCTGGATTTACTTCCTACTCCCCCTATTTTCTTCTGATTAAATTCGTTGCGGGTCCCAAGACAGTTTTAAGCTTTACCCTATGGCTCCCTGCGATAATATCAAGGGGTCAGTAGTGCTTGCCGCCGTGGATCCTGGCTGACAGGAGTAGCAGCGGTGGGAACATGTGGTGGGCCAAGCCCCGTTTAAATAAGAATTTTATTGCAGATGATAAATTTTCATTGCCAGATATTACCGAAATTCTTGAATCATTAAGTAATAGCATTTATTTTACACATTTAGATTCACACCAGAGTTACTAAAGAGTTATATTAGATGAAAATAGTAGAAAATACACATCATTTTGGTCATGTCAGTACCAGATGATTCGCAATGCCTATGGGTCTTAAGACAAGTCCCAGTTGCTTTTCCCGAATGATAACCATAGCCACGGCTGGGCTAAATTATGAAAAAATGTTTAATTCATCTAGTTGCTTTAACAGTTTTTGGTAGAAGTTAAAGCACGCACAACAGATATTTACAAGATGTTTTTGAAACGCTTCGTTAAGTAAATTTAAAATTACACCCATCTAAATGAGATTTCCCCAAAAGAGAAGTTCTTTATCTAGGTTTTATTTAATTATTTCATGTATTGGAATATCACCAGATCCTGAAAAAAATTGTGCTGTAGAAAAGTATCCACAACTGAAAACCACAGACGAAGTAAAGAGGTCTATTGCTTTTACAAATTATTATAGAAAATTTATACCAAATTTTGCCGAAATTGTTTATCTTTTAAATTGCATAACTAGACAACATGTTAACTTCGAGTGGAATGGGCAATGGCAAAAATAATTTATTTAACATGCAGAAGAAATGTTGGATTCCCCGCCAATTTTACAATATTCATATTTTTCTGAACAAAATCAATTCATATTACGAATTATAACTAAATACTTTAGTGCCCAAACTATTGCTTGCCATAGTAGCTGCTTGCCATACTAGCTGCATGATGTAGATACAAACTCGCCCACGGGAGCGTCACTCATGTCAGTCGGGCTGTACGTTGCATAGCAAGATTTTTAAAGACAATTAAGACTAACTTTAGGAACAATTCCTTTAACACATTCGGAATCAACATGAAGTACTGAATACGCACTGTGATAAAGTTCCTTGTGTTTTCCTATGTGTGATTGCACCGGAAGCCAGAAATACCGCAGGTATATTATACCTTTTTCTTGTTGACGCGGGGAAACGTATTTACGCGTCTTCACTAGCCCTGGGTGGGGTCCAGTGGTGTGTGGGGCGGCACATTAAAGTGCCAAACACCCACATAAACCACCGCGATTGCCATCAGTGCCGCCTTTGGTGAGGTGCCCCGGTACAACACATCGTCAGACACCTCGACGGCTAGTCAATCCCCTAAGGGACCGACACCGCCTGAACAGGTGGGGTTGTCCCGCACCACATGACAACCCCACCGACTTTGAGACAGTGCAATGGGGTGAGGTTCCCATCCTCACCCCTTGCCCCGTGCTCAAAAGCACCGCCACTTTTTTTCTCTTTAGTCCCCTTTTCTAACTAAGAGCCGTCACCTCCTCGGTTCAACTGGCTTCGCCCAAGGTGTCTCGGATCACCCCAGGCTACTGAGCTCCACCGCCACGACAAGCCTTGAACCATGTTGACTTACGCCAAACCTATAGTATTTTTTTTTTATATAAATGATCCATCCAGCCGACTCATGAAGATTAGGATGATATTAGAAAAACATAATTTTGAAGTACAATATGTTAAAGGTTCAGATAATTCAGCACCAGATGCACTATCTTGAATCATAATAACATCAAACGAATTGAAAGAAATCCATGAAAATTTAATTAATGTAATGACAAGAGTACAAATAAGTAAGTTTACAAGCAAATAAGTTGCTCAATTCTGATACTCCGGTAGGTATAGTAAGTAACCACTAACTTGAGGCTTGATCAACCAAAAGTTGTGGAAATATATAGTAAACCGAGATATTGTACAGAAGTACGTTTCATTTGCGCTAGTGTGTAATAAGTAATTGTAGTGTAGTAAGTGTTAATGTTATGTATGAATTAATACTATTTTTATTCTTCTCAATCGCAATTATCGCCAGAGAACTGAGTAAGTTTTGTTCTCAAAGAGATATAAAGGAGATGTATTTCATTAAAAGTGAGAATAAAAATACTTTGTTAAGGAATTATTTTAAAAAATCGAATGCAACAAGGTATGATCCAGACAGCGATTATGCATTTTAAATGATGTAAAAAGAATAAGAAGATAAAGATGACCAAATGGCAATTTTATATTATTTTTACCTCCTGCCCAGTAGCGGCCATGCGGGCATAAGGCAATTGATAAATAACTTTAAAAAATATTATTTTTGATCAGGTATGGAATTAGATGTTACGGGATTTGTTAAAATATGCGATAAGTTTCAGAAACACAAATATTCATCGCATTGTACTAAAGAGCCAATGAGTATTACTACTACAGCGCACACAGCGTTTGAGATAATATATTTAGCCATAGTAGGCCCATTAGACAAATGGAATAAGATATTAATAATTACGTAGACACTTTAATCATACAGTGCGAATTAAGTAAATATATAGAATGTGTATCATTGTATTCCAATAAGTCAATAGAATTAGCTAAGAATTTTGTTGAAAATTTTATTCTTAGGTACGTCGGGTGCCGATCAGCTACAATCAACGGCGTACTGTTATCAGAGCATTGGCGCATTGGAAAATTGGCATAAACGTTTGGGTAACTATTCACGCATTCAAACAGACAACCACACCGAGGCGTGGAGGACCTGGCTTCCGTGCCGGTGTTTTTCTTACAACACTTCGGTGCACACAGAAACTAAATTTACCCCTTACAAGTTAGTTTTTGAAAAACATGCGTTTTACCGTCGAATTAAACCCCAGAACAGGTAAATCCCTTATGTAACAGAGTAATTTATATCATCTAGATATTAATTATTATTAATAAAAATAATAATGTAATGTTTTTTCAATTTAATATATTAGATTGTAAGAACTTAATATGCCTAAATGCTTAAATCTTGTTTATTTACGTATTATACTAAAAAAATAATGATCTCTTTTTATGTACGATAGTGATGAGATGTAGTAGAATATATGTTAAGGTTACAATTGAAAATATAAACAGTATTCATTCGGCATTTGGTTGTTCAATTACTCCTCTTAACCTCCGGATTCATAACAGAGAAAATTTGTACCTATTACTAGCCCGGTACACAAACATTTAACTAATACCAAGAGTATGGAGAGTTTTAAAAATTGCATTTGGCTTCGTACCTACTTTGTGTAGTGCAATCACAGCGGTTCTGTTCTCTTTACCACCCTACTCCATTTTAATATCGAAAAATATTGTACAATGTATTTGGCGTTGAAATGAATACTCTTCGCCCTTTTACATTTGAAATGTCAGCGTGAGAAAATTCATGTGCTTACACATTCTATTGATATTATAAATGGGAATATAAGTTTGTTTCTTATGCTTTCATGCCAAAACGACTAAACCAATTATTATGAAACTTTGTACATAGCTTCTTAGAGTGATTAAAATACTGTATATTGGATACTGTTAATTTAGAATAAATATTTTTACGGAGGATGGTTTACCGCGAGTGCAACCGCGTGTAACAACTAGTATTATCATAAAATCAAGCGTCCAGCAACGACGACCAGCCAGCACACAGCAGTTACTTTCAGCCGTATGTGCTGCTCGACTATCAATCAACTCACATAGAGAAAATTTACAGTAACACATAATACCGTCGTAAATGAAATATATTTATAGTAACAAGTAGTGTCGTGCTGCATTGCAAGGGAATTGGGTCGACACGAGCGGAGAAGTACCTCTCGCTCACAGGATACCGTCGTGACATCTTTGGTTTCGCATGTTCATTGGCGGTGGAGTCGAGTCTATACTATAAAAACAAGCCAAAAAGATAGTTTTCCACATATAGATATTTTGCCTTTTTCAAGCAATATAAATTTGTAAAAATATTGCGTAATATCCACGTATTATACCATATCTTAATTTTTTACTCATATTGTCGATGTAAGATGATCTTCAAGTATTTGACCTAAGCACGACTACACACAATATAATTACCTAAAATTACTCATAGGTATTGTACACAATTGTAAATGAGTAAGTGTGGGTACGCGTACGTACATGTTCGTGTGTACGTGTGCATGCGTACGTTTGCGTGCGCACAGCTGCGTGAGTAAATGTGCGTGCGTACGTATGCGCGCCTACGTGTATTTAAAATGGAAACAAGGGCTGTTTTACACATCGTGCCTGATTTCAGGTTGGAGACAAGATTGACCTGAAAAAACGGCACCGGCCTACTGATTCACCCTGTTTGTTTGTTTGAACTGATTGTTGAATGTACTTGGTAACAACATGGTATATAATGTGACCGTCCATTCCAACCAAAAAGCTGGTGTGATTCATTGAAGCATGATATCAGTTCGTTGCCGGAAGTCAACGTGATCAGTTTATCTGAGTCAAAGTTTATTAGAATTGATTATGGGTCTGTGAGCCTATGTGAGTGAGGAATACTGTCATTATTCCTTCCGTCCTCCGGACTGTGTATATCTGGGATGATTAATAGGAGCACAGCTTAAAATAATTTATACCAATCATATAAAACTGAAGAGTTTGTTTGTTTGTTTGAAAGCGCCCATCTCAGAAACTACTTGCGGAATTGGAAAAATATTTTTGTGTTGAACAGTCCACTTATCGATAAAGGATTTAGGCTATATGCCATGACGCTACGACTGATAGGAGTTACGCATATTATCATAAATCGCGCGGTGATGTTAGTAATAGCACAAAAAATTTTCAAAATCGAAGATTGAGTAAATCGAAGATGATAAAGTTCAATGTAAAAACAAAGAAATTGAAAGAAATATTGAAATTTTCAATTTTCTCGGAGATTTACAAATAAACAGACTGGAAAAATTAAAAATATACTGTTTATATAAATAAGTACGCACTGTTTTTTCTCCTCAACAATGAATATACGAACCGAGCATGCATGCAAAGCGTTACGCTCGTGTCACGCTGGACCGATCATTGCTCTACACGATCTGTTCGGTCGCACTTCGAGCAAAGACGTTGCATAACCGAAGAAGTTCTAATGCATGTTCGATTCGCACTTGGCCGGTTTAATTTAGCTGTTATCGTAGTCCAAGCGTGACGTCGCAAAACAGCAGTAATAAACTGCGGAGTCACCGTGCGTCGGCAAATTGCTCATGGTCATTACTAATCTAATAGTAATAAGAATCTCTGCCAAGCGTCCCTGTCATACATACACATTTTGCTCGTGAATTTATTTGACAAGTTATTTTATACTGATAAATTTGTATGTAAATACATCTATTTTATTGTCTATGTTATATTCAGACAAGTTTCATATCTATGTCCGGCTGATATTTTTTATGCCATAAGGGTGCAAAGGAGGAATCTGAGCATTTTGATGACTACTGACGCCCATGGACATTCGCATGGTAGTTACGCAGATGCGTTGCCCTCCTAACCTGTCTCCGCCCCACCTACTGACCACAGGGAACTCACAAACCGCACGAACCGTGACAGCGACGCTGTCACTTTACGCCGGTATCAGGTGAGTGAGAGGTTCTTCCCTGGCATAGGAGGATGTGGTCTCATGCACCATGCATGACACTACCTCCTCCTAAATTACGTAAGGAAAAAATTATTGTTTCATATTGAAATTTATTTTTATATTAAATATTAATTGATCGTTTCATTGAATAGTCTTTAGAGAGATCGGGCAGTCGTCATGGCGTCAATATTGAATGTAATAATAATATTAATATCGTACTCACCGATTTCTTGTCACAGCGGTCGGATGACCGAGGACATAGAGATATAGAGTCGAGCTAATAGCGCACGGCATATTAAAGTACAGAAGTGTGTGCGCAGACACAAATGCACACCCTGTTCGCTCATTCTCCTATTCCGATGGGACGGTTGTCCGACACGACCGGAGAGAAATTGGTACTACCGACGGCTTCACGTGCTCTCCGAGGCACGGGATGTAACACCGCCAACTTCCTGACTCCGGACTGTTATTGGAAATTGAAAGATTCCAGTAACACTTTGGTCCAACCTAGGACTCTAGCCTGGGAACTCACGACTGTGGTTGAACATGCTTACGACGAGACCGCGAGTCGAGGTTAGGCAAGCACCCCCTCCAGTTAGGAAGAGGAACACGTAGATAAACTAGTAGGGGCGGATGATGATAATGAAAATCGAGCTTAGTGCTGTTGGAGAGCTTACCACTAGACTATGAAGCAGTCAAAGTCTTTGATAACTACCTTATGACTTCGTTATATATAATACTATAGAGCGGGAGTGACCTCTGGCTCAGTGTCAAATAAGTATGTTGTCATTCACTGTTCAGTAATTGCATTTACTGTATTGTATTGCTTCTGTGTATTGTATGTAGTATCACCAGTAACTCAGACATCTTGTATGGTTTATGTGTGAAAACTATAATAGGATAAACACATTTCCATGTTATCTACTCGTGGGCGTCGATGTCGTAAAAAGGCTCCGGTTTCCCCCACATATACTATAAAACACGTTACCCAAGGGATTTTTTATAGAATATGGTAACAAGCCGACATTCGGGAGCCTTTTTACGACTAGCGACGCACATACATATCTGCATAATTATTATGCCGATGAGTGGCCCTCCGTTTTATATCCCCTCCAATAGGCCACGGGCTACTAATAATGTTTGCAAAACATTCTAATAACTGTCCGAAATCAGGAAGCTGGCGGCAGTGTTACAACTTGGTACCTCGGGGAGAGTGTTAAGCCGTCGGCCCTGTGCCCAATTTCCCTCAGATCGTGTCGGAGAGCGTACTGCCGTCTCGATAGAACAGGGGGATGAGGGAAAAGTCAATCTTCATTTGTCTGCAAACACATACTCTCTCTTGCTATTAAGATGGCCGCCGTAACCGAAATTCGGCTAGGTGGTCGTTATTATACGGGTTTTGAAAATCGAAAACATTTCTTTATTTTCTCAAATTTATTTGGTACAATTATATATATCATACACAAAAATATAAAATACATAAAAATATTTGGTATAATCTTGTTTTTTTATTACTTTCATGGCTATTTTCTTAATTTCCAAATTTAGTCGGCAAGGCGATAACGACGCTCTTCTCTTCTAAATATGCGTCCAGCGCTTTGGGGCCCCTGAAATTTAATTAAATGGTATTATTTAATTAGCATAGGTATTTCATTATAGAGGACGTTCGCCGAATACATTAAAATAGCTACGAATGTCGACACTCATGAACATCTACATAATTACTATGCCGATACGTTGCCCTCCAGCCTCCCCCCCCCCAATGGGCCACCGGCTACTCACAATCGCCGCGGAATGTGACATTGAAGATGTCACTTTACGGCGATATTATGAGAGCTAGAGGTACCACACCCCTCCCCCC
>JAFELO010000633.1:0-32549 GCA_017140195.1 Eumaeus atala | reverse complement strand
GGGGGGGGGGTCAATTACTCGTTTGCCCAAACGAGTAATTGACACCTTTTTATAATTACCGACGCGGATAAATATCCTCATAATTACTATGCCAATGCGTTGCTCTCCTCACCTCCCGCCCAATGGGCCACCGGCTGCTCATAAACGGTATGAAACGCGTCATCGAAGAAGTCACTTTACGGCGGTATCATGTGAGCGAGAGGTACGTCCCCGGTCGTGCCGGCCCAATTTCACTAATTCCTACTACATTTAAAAGAAATATTTCACCACTAGAAAGATACATAATTCTTTTTTTCTCGTTTGCACGGGAAAACGCATTTAAACGCCTTCACTGGACCTGGGTGGGGTCCAGTGGTGTGTCGAGCTCGCGGCACATTATAGTGCCGAATACCCGCAAAAACCACCGCGCCCTTTGTGAGGTGCCCCGGAACAAGAAATCATCAGGGCAACTGACGGCTAGTCGGCCCTCTAAGGGACCGGATCCTCATCTACGGATGGGGTTGTGCCCCACTACAGGACAACCCCACCGATTTTGGGACAGTGCAATGGAGTGAGCTTGCCATCCTCGCACCTTGCCCCGTGGGCAAAAGCGCCACCTCCTGTTGCTCTTTGGTCCCATCTTCTTACAAGTGGGGTACCGAGAGCGCTTCCTCCTCTCTTTAGCCCCCTCTTCTTATAGGAGGGATGCAAAGATCCCCCTAGGTTCAATTGACTTCGCGTGGGTTCACCCCAGGCGACTAAGCCCCACCGCCACGACAAGGATTGAACCATGGTGGAGAGTATACATAATCCTATAGTGACATGGGCTAATAAAAGAATTAAAACATGCATTTGAAATATTCTTTTTTATATTCTGAATATGTATGTATACATATTCCTTTAAAAGATAGCAACTGTATTAAATATTAATTTCTTCATTTTCCGTATTTATTAGGCAGGGCAATAACGACGCTCTTCTCTTCTAAATATGCTTCCAGCGCTTTAGGGCCGCTGAAAGTTAAAAATAAAATGTTATTAGATTATCACTTTGTTTGTAGCATACGAAAGTAGTTATATCGACGATATTTTAATTAAATACAAGTTTTTAATTAGTGCTATCTCTCGGCGATTATGTGACATGTTACCTACATAAGGAGAAATGAGATCCACGCTCCCTTAAATCGAAGTATCGCGCCAACTTAGTAGCCACTGCACGGGTATAACGTTCATCATTTGACATTTATTTTGTGCTATCATTTTTAAGTAAAAAGAGTATGTAACATGAGTGCTATGAAAATCTTACAATTCTCTGCCCAATCCTGATTCCTTGAAACCACCAAATGGAGCTTGGGGTGCAACCTGGAGGTATGTATTTACCCTGAAATGAAAAACGTTAAAATATTGAAAGAAAACAAAAGATTCGTGATATTGCTTAGTTTGATGGCCAACTATCGGTATTTTTAACTAGAATCCTGTCAAGAGCTGGGATCGGTTATTGTTCCATTCTTATAGCAAACTACTTTATCTTATGGCAACATTGTGAAGTATCATTCACATGCAACTTGAACAGATTATACGTGGTACGTGGCATACAGGTGGTAAGAGAGTTTATTTAGATATACAATACTAACATCATTATGTTATAATGTTTTATGGGCATAGTTCGAAGGACATTCACATCACCTTCACGAGGGAGGATTGAAAAGTATTCGGCCTAACCAAGAAAATAAGCACATACTAAATCAGTTATATTTTTATTTTTCTACATAATCAGCATCAAGTTCGATGCACTTTTTCCATCTCCCAATTAAAGCATTTGACCGTTAAAAAAAATGATTCTTCCTTAGAGTTAAAATATGTGTCTACTGCTGTTTTGACCTCGACGTTTGTCGAAAATCTCCCGAACTTTCTGAAGAACGAATCTGAACTCCCGAGGGCTTTTTTAAGTTAGGGAACAGAAAGTCTGACGGTGCAAGATCAGGTGAATAAGGCGGATGCGGTAATAGTTCAAAGCCACATCTGTGGATTTCAGCCATTGATTGTTCAGACGTATGAACACGGCCGTTATCTTATGAAACAGGACTCTACTTCTAAGCATCCCTGGACATTATTCTTTTATTTCCTCTCATTATCGACTTTGTAGGGCACAGTAATCAGAGTTTATGGTCTGACCCCTATCAAAATACTCAATCATAATACATCCTTCGCGCCTAGAATACTGAAGCCATTGCCTTATTTGCCGACAAAATTGCCTTAGCTTTTTTTAGGGGGTGGTGAACCAGGTCGTCTCCGCTGTTTCGATTGTTGTTTTCATTCTGGCATACAGTAATGAACCCATATTTCGTCCATTGTAACAAACAGATTAAAAAAATCATCTGCATCGGCTTCAAATAACTCCAGACAGTCACGTGAAATAGTCAACGCGTCCTTTTTTATTTAACTGAAAGCAGTCGTGGAACCCACCTCGCAGACACCATATAACCCAAATCGTTGACTGTGATGTTTCGAGTTCGTTCGTAAGGGATGCCCATAATCTCAGATATCTCTCTAATTTTTAATCTGCGGTCTCCCATAATTAAATCAAGTACTTCCTCTAATATTTTCGTCGCTAGTCGAACGTCGAAGGCCATCCAGTGCGGGGTTCATTTTTTGCACTCTGCTATTCATTTCTTAATGGATGAATAAAACGACATGGGTGACTTTTGGTGATAGCCCCTTCTTATGGAGGTATTTAGTTACGGCACGCTGCTCGATTTACTCCATTTGCAGTAACTATGGCCGATTGTTTTGTTAAAAAGAATATAAAATCAAACTAATTATCGCATACGTTTCGAACTTCACACAATTTGACTAGTCTGAATTAAACTATTTAATTTGGGTAGATTTTATTTTTAGAACTGAATGAATATGTGTCAGGTCTAGTACTTTCCAATCCACCCTCGTATATACAGCTTCGAAGGATGCTAAAGTACGACTTATCAATCCAATTGCCTTTTGAAATTATTAGATTTCACAACAATTGTGTAAATGTCCTTACACTCCATCCGTTAAAGGATTTCCCTGCGTAAGAAAAAAGGTGGTAGGACTTACATCGTGATATATTTGTGTACTTGAACGCAAGAGATAGATTTCTCATATAAATATAGTGGTTCCTCAAAGACACCAAGCTGCTAATTTATCATAACCCTATGCTAAGTACCTTGAGGACTTCTATTACAACATATACGAATAAATTATAGATTAAGTTTTACCAAACGACACCAGCTTCCAAATGCCTGCTAAATTGCAGAGCTGTATCCAGGCTCGTTGTGAAGATGCCGGCAGCGAGACCATATTTAGTGTTATTGGCTCTTTCTAACGCCTCGTCAACTGTGTCAAACTTCAATATGCTTTGCACTGGGCCGAAAATCTGAAAAAGAAAGATTACAGAAACAACGTCTAGACGTCCGTAATTTTCATGATTACACAATTATGAATCATATACTACATGGATTATCATGGAAGGCAGACAAATTTTCAAGTGAAATATTATGTAGATATGTAGGATACACAAATCTTAAGTCATGTATTGCTAGTGAGCCCTGTCGTGGCGATGGGGCTCAGTAGCCTGGGGTGATCCGAGACACCACGGGTGAAGCCAATTCAACCGCGGAGGTGGCTGTTCTTTGTACCCCTCTTATAAGAAGAGGGGACTAAAGAGCAGTAGGAGAAAGCGCTCTCTGTGCCCGTCTTATAAGAAGGGGGACAAAGGAGCAAAAAGACGCGGCAATAATTCGCACGGGGCAAGGGGTGAGGATGGGAATCTCACCCCATTGCACTGTCCTGTAGTGCGGGACAACCCCATCTGTGGAGCTGGAGTCGGTCCCTTAGGGGGCTGACTAGCCGTCGAGGTGTCTGACATTTTGTTGTTCCGGGGCACCTCACCAAACTGCACGCGGCACTGACGGCAATCGCGGTGGTTCTTGTAGGTATTCGGCACTATAGTGTGCCGCGAGCCCCACACACCACTGGGCCCCACCCAGGGCTAGTGAAGACGCGTAAATACGTTTCCCCGCGTCAACAAGAAAAAGGTAAAATATACCTGCGCTATTTCTGGCTTCCGGTGCAATCACACATAGGAAAACACAAGGAACTCTATCACAGTGCGTATTCAGTACTTGATGTTGATACCGAATGTGTAAAAGGAATTGTTCCTAAAGTTAAACTTAATTGTATTTGAAAATCTTGCTATGCAACCGCATCGATATATGTGCAAACGTACAGCCCGACTGACATGAGTGACGCTCCCGTGGGCGAGTTTGTATCTACATCATGCAGTACTCACATCTTAATCTTTTTAAATTATACAGTGATGACACTCATTTCGGTGAAGTTCGCTATACTCATACATGAGCGATATTTCCCTTTTATTGGTTAAATAAGAGTATTACCGACCTAAAAATGTTTGATCTTTTATAATTCACGTGGTATAATCTGATCGCATGGAATAGAGGGACGAGGCTATTCTGAAAGCAATTTCTACTACACCGTCCTACTACCAAAACATACGAACATCAGCATAATCACTATGCAGATGCGTTGCCCTCCTCCCCCCCACCAATGGGCCATCGGTTACACCCAAACAGCACGAAACGCGACAGCTACTATATCCTGTAAATATACATTATATTTAAGTAATATATTTTAACGACTCCATAAGTAGAGGTTTATCTGATCCTGCCTTATCACCACGGCCTCATAACCGATGCCAGAGTGTTACTGAAAAGTTTGAAATAATATATGAAAGAACACTTAATCCGTTAATGTAATTAACATTTAATATGTTAAATTGAACATTTAATCCGTTAACGTAATTTTGCACAATTATACAATGTGCTTGAAATCTTTGCCAAAACCTTTGTCTTGGCTACGATGATTGTTGTTTTTTCAGCCGGTTTGATTTATTTTTCCGTAAAAATTAATTTATATTAACATTTTTCTTATTCTTAGGCGGTTACATTGGTGATATATCTATATATATTTTTTGTTGTGTTCTCACCTTATGTAACACACGAGAGAACTTTAAGGAATTTAAATATATAACTTTTAACTATTATAATTTTTTTCAGAGGACCTACTACTGTTGGCGATTGCATTCGCCATAACAGTTCATCGGACAAGGACTGTTGGCATACAAATGTCTTCTCACCTCTTCCTTAGCGATAGTCATATCGTCGGTGACGTCAGCGAACACCGTGGGCTCGATGTAGTATCCCGATGTGCCGTGCCTCTTGCCTCCAGTCAGCAGGCGCGCTCCCTCTTGTTTACCCTTCTCTATGTACCCGAGAACTTTTTTAAACAACGTCTCATCAATCTGTGGGTATGAGGATTAATTTGAAGCGTTAAACATGCGGATATATCTTGATTATGTTCTAACCTGGCACTAGTCTTCTATTATAACAGATGAAGAAACAGCAGCATTCGACTAAAATGCAACAATAAGTCTGCCTCTCCTGCCTTTCTAAAACAAGCGACACAAGAAATTTTGATGGGGTGGGTCTTTTCTGTTAAGCATGAACAATTCACGGTTTCAATAACGAAATCATCGATTAATTATTGATGTTTTATGTTTACGCGAATTACAATAAAGCTAGTGTTACGGATTTCATTGCGGTTTACTTAATTACTTAAAAAGCCCAACGTTTCAGAATCTTTACAGCAACCATTGTCAATGAGCTAACGGATATGCGGATGTCACCGGTTAATAAAAGTACCCGATGAATCAAATTTATTTATGCTGCCTTGAGGTTATGGTTTCTTGAGGTATTTGGTTTGATTATGGTTATCACTGTGTCCCAAACAAATGATAATAAACCGCGATAAAAACCATAAAATTGGTTTTAATGTAATCTACTCATAGATTATACCTGTGGACCATGCTGCGTCCCTGGATCTCTGGGGTCTCCAATCATCAATGTCTTCGCAAATTCCACAGACCTTTTAACGAATTCATCGTATATTTTAGATTGCACATAGAGGCGGGACGCAGCTATGCACACCTGGCCCTGATTGGCGAAGACTCCAAAAGATGCGGTTCGAACAGCAACGTCCACTGCGAATGAAAGTAATAATAATATAATATCTCTGAACATATCACACCACGTTAGCCTAGCCCTGTGCTAAGAACCGTAAGGCAAGTCCTTAGAGTACTTAGCGCAGGTTACTGTGCAGGTCACTGAGATATCCGTATTTTCGTGGTTCGATTTTGTACTGGAGAAATCAGTGAATCGTCGATATAGACTTGTTCTGGTCTGACCGTTCGGTCCCGGGGCAGGGAGATGCTCCAGCCGGACATACTGTATCGGCGACTTGCTTGTGGCGTCATTTTTGTTTTTCATTGTTCTGTACGTGTCTTTCCACGTTTGGTGGTGGTGTTTTTGTCTGTGTCGGACCTGTCTGATGGGATATCCGTATGTTTTCACTTAACTTTTCGAAGTTGGTGATAATCCTGCGGGAATTATTTTTGGGGTTTACTGTCTTGTTGTTTTTGTTTTTTCAAGGATAAAAAGGGGGAAGCAACTAGGTGGCAGCACCTGTAACCCTTGGACGATGGATCGATGATTCCCAAAGGGGGTACGCCGTTAAGGTTAAGAGGGTGGTGGGTTCCGTCAGGGAAATTACGGAGTCCATGGTGGTTCGCACGGAGGACTCGGAGGCGAAGACGCTCAAGGCCGATAATACGCGCCTCCAGAGGGAGCTGGACAATCTCAGGGATGAGGTCCGCGCTTACAGACGGGAGTGCGAAGAGGCGTGGAAGAAGTCGCCCGTGGGGACTGGGGCCCCTAACATGGGCGAATTAATAAAGAAATTTGCCCAGATGGTGGGCAACATCGTTGATGCGCGCATTTTGGGCCTCGAGATGAGGCTCCCTCCTGCCCCTCCTTGCCAGCCCCTCTTGCACCACCATATAACAAACCACTGGCGAAGGAGGTAAGGGCCGCTATAGCAGCGAAGAGGACGGCGCCGGCGCCTGAAGAGCGAGAAGTAGAGGAGAGGGATCAGAGGGATTTCCCAGCCTTACACCAACCACCGATGGGGAGGGATGGGGATATATTACCCCTACAACTTGTTTTAGATTGGCATAAAATACGATTTGTTCACTAATGAAAGTGTTACAGTTATAAAGGTGTGTGAGTCCCTGGCCACGAGAAGTGTATAACAACATATATATAAATTATATTGGATATACGATTCTTTGATTTTTCTGGCAAGAAGTTTAGGCCAATCGTGTGTGGAGCCGTTCAACTCGTCTTGACAATGACGTAATAATTAAATGAGAGCTGGAAAGTGGTCCTGGGAACTCTGTATTAGAATATCTCAAACCGAAACCAAATAGGCCCAAACAGGTAACCTGTTTGGGCCTATTTTGTTTGTACGGACAATAGCCCTGGGACAAGATAATATTTTCGAACTCTTCTTCTTTCTTTTTTCGTTGTAAAAAATATTTTACTTTAATTTATTTTGTTATTTGAAATTAAGTTATTACTATATTACGTTAGAACACAACAATTTCTTGACATAATTACTGCATTAAAATTGACATTATTTTTGTCTACAAGCTCCGAGTATGTAGTTTACAATCAGTCATCATTAACATTATTAGCAAACATATTTATCGATCCACTGCTGGACGTAGGTCTCTTTCAATTAACGCCAAGACGGCCGATCTCCTGCTACATCCATCATCCACCATCCTGGTGCATCCATCACGGACCAGCTACTTCTTACCGCGCACAACTGTACTGTGGAACCAGCTGCCTCCCTCGGTATTTCTTATCCGATACGACTTAGAGGTCTTCAAGAAAAAAGCATACCTATTCCCTGAAGGCCGGCAACGCATCCGTAAGATGCCTAGTCTTACAGATGTATATGGGCGACGGTAGTCACTATCTACTAACTCGTTTGCCTCCTATATCATAAAATAAATAACGCGCCCTCCACTCCAGAACCTTAGTGGCCCATCTGCCATGTGTTCTTCTGAGTGAGTGACCAGCCCATTGCCACTTCAGGGAGCTTCGCGTGATATCGGAAACTTAAGTTCTATGCCCTACGACTTCGTTGCGAATTCTATCGGACAAAGAAACACCCAACATAGCATGTCCAATGGCCCCCTGACCGTAAACTTGCGGACCAGTCCTAAATAAAGGGGCCATCTTTCGACCCCGTAGGTCATCACGGGGGGAACGCATTGGCTGAAGACTTTTGTCTTCAAGCTCTGCGGCGGGAGCTAACAGTCTAGTACACAATTTGTATTATATAGTGTATGAGAAATCATGAATCTTACAATCTGCGTCGTCCATTATGATCAAGGGACTTTTCCCGCCCAGTTCCAACGTCACCCTCTTCAAGTTAGAGGCACCAGCTGCTTGCTGAATCAACTTTCCGACCTAAAAGTAAGTTATTAGTATTAATAGAAAACAAATATTTAATATTAAAAATAATAATAATATTATGCGAATAATAATAATATCACTGGACTTATCACACCACGTTGGCCAACCCCGGGCTAAGTACCATAAGAACTTGTGTTACCGATATCTACCTGACAACATATCACATATATGTAATATGTTGAATATTTAAGATTTTTTTTAATGCAGAAATACGTGTAGTAGATCTAGGACTGGGGCGGGACTCCTACACGCGACCTCTGGCGCAGCATGTACGGCTTATTCGAGCCACAACTGCGCCAGCCGCTCGTCATAATGGAATATGTACACAATGGTTGATTAGGTGCCGTCATTGGGCACATAATTATCTTAAAGCATATTGAAAGAGATTATTATAATTAATATAAATAATGTCTCCATGGCACGAATTTATATTCTTACTTCAACAGATCCGGTGAAGGAAATCTTCGCGACGTCTGAATGTGAAGCGAGAGCTGCGCCCGCTGTGGGACCGTAGCCCGGGACAACGTTTAGCACACCTGGGGGTAATCCGGCCTCCACAGACAACGCAGCTAACGCCAGCGCCGTCAGCGGCGTCTGCTCCGCAGGCTTCACCACTACCGTACAGCCTGGGGAATATATTTATACTTCTACACGCGACTTCGCGGAGATTCAGTATGTGTATAATAGCTAAAGTAATTATGAAGACAGAATATATATGTTCATCCCAAGATCCTCAAGGAGGGCAAAATGAACTTTGTTTGCTTATGGACATCGGGACTAATTTGAAAAGTCTAAATATAAATTTCATAAGCCAACGTGAGTGCAAGAAGTTACATACAATAATGCTTAACTATAAAGAAAACTAACCGGCGGCTAAGGCAGTAATGACTTTAGCGAGGAAAAGAAGTATCGGGCCATTCCACGGAATTATGAGTCCACAAACTCCGACTGGCTGTTTCAGAGTATAAGAAAACACTTCGCCATCTGAAACAGTCACATATAACTTTTAATGAAGCATAATTTACACTTTTAAAATTTATATAAACTGCAAATTGAAACTTAACCTTTAAATTTGACTTGAGAATTAAGATTCTAGAAAAAAATCTATAATTTTCAAAGTCTGAATAAGCAAATTTTTGTTGTAGGAATAAGCAACAAACACAAAGTTTTACGGATGCCAAGAATCATATGTGACAAGAATATCATACAACAACAACAACAACAATACACGCAGCTGCCTAATGGGGTAGGCAGAGAAAATATAATACATTTATTATTTACCTGATGGTACAGTAGCACCCTCAACTTTATCAGCTAAGCTAGACAAATATCTGGCGCACGCCACGCCTATACCAAAAAACATCTCACGATTTCTACATATTGATCCATTATCGAACGTTTCCAATTCCGATAAATAATTCATGTCTCTCACAATTAAGTCAATGAATTTGTCCAACATTGTTCTCCTTTGTGAAGCGCTCAGAAGACGCCATTCGGAATTACGATGGAACGCTTTCTTAGCAGCGCTTACCGCAGCATCAATATCTGCCTACAACAGTACCAATAATTGTAAGTAGGTAGTTTAAACATTCATACTCCGTCATTGGAACAAAAAGAAACAGATTCAATACAGATTGGATTACTTTAATGTTCAGATTTCCACGGAAGTAGACTACGTTAGTATGTCACGAGTAGCCGACATCTAAAATTTGTAGAGCATTTAACACTTACACCTAATAAAAGTTATATTTATAGAACTTACATGATATTTACTAAAACAACATCAAGGTCTCTCATCATCTGTGCAGGACTCTCATTACTACCTATTCATAATTGAAGTAGCTACTATAATCGGGATGCATACTCCTGCAGCACACTGCAGTACTAGCGGTTACTTTTTAGAGCTTGCATAGTGTTAAGTTAGTAATTACCATAAATGTGATGGCAATACGTTTTCTCTATTTAGCATAAGCGTGTAAACGAGCAATCGGTACCTTTTGACGACTACCGACGTCCATAGACATCCGCTTTGTTGTCATGCACCGCCGGCTAATTGCAAACAGCACGAAACGCGACAGCATAGCTGCACATCACGGTCGCACACAGTCTCTTTACGACGGTGTCGTGTGAGGGAGTGGTATCTACCCGGTTGTGTCGGCCCATTTTCGCGGCATTGCAGCATGGCTCTGTCTCCTACAAGACGTAGCATTATTTTCTTATAATAAAACATTTCTTACCTTATCTCCTTCGGCAACCTTTGCGTTAACCGACTCGTCGTGTGGATTTATCGTTTCAAAGGTTTTGCCTGATTTTGCATCCACCCATTCATTATTGATAAATATCTGTAATATTAATTTCAATATAATTTAATTTTAACACAAAAGTGTCAGAAAAACGGCGAGTTGTTTCGTATGGTATCGATCCAGGCGGAAATTATACACCCACACACAGATCAAACTATTTCCTGCAAAATCCGACTGTTTGTTTCAGAGTATAAAAACACTTTACCGGTTGCATCAATCACAAATAAAACGTAGAAGTAACTTAATTTGCACATTTAAATGATTCAATTTTGTAAGGCAAATAACTGATCCCGTGTAAGAAGGTTTAAGGACGATATAATTTTACGTAATAACGCTTATCTAATTTACCTGTGAAAGTATCGTCGTAAAGTTATGTTATTATCGTAACGTACTAAGACGCCTACTTTTCCTGCAAACAGCGTCAAAAAACATCGCGCTAATCAGTTTAAGCACCTGAACTAACAGAAAGTTAATACAGATAAAAATGAGTGGTTTTAATTATATGCTATGAATTCATACGCATGTATAATAATAATTATTTTACTTGCACTCTACGATCAGAAAGAAATATTTTTTGAATATGGAAACTGTAGTCAGTAGTTCCGTATACTAGCGCGTTCAAGCAAACAAACAAACAAACAAAGCTATTCAGCTTTATATTCATAGCATGTACTGCTTGAGAAATATAAATTGAATATACCTAAAATAAGTCTGCTTTTTAATTTTTAGAATGTTATCTATACTTCACAGCGCAACTATTAATTAGTGTTTCGTACAAAAACAATACGGACCTTCGTATATTTAACCTCAGGAGCCATAGCGATGAACTTGGCCGACAATTCGGAGTGGACTGAGCGCGACAGCAAGTGAAGCTAGTGTTTGGTTCTTCTTATATATCATTCTTTATCTATCTACTTAATGTATTATCATCGCTCCCATACTTTAGTCAATATTATTTTAGAAATCTTAAAATCGAACAAATAATAAAATTGAAGCAAATTCAACAAGACAATTTATTAAGAGGCAGTGCCATGCAGCATTGCAGCGTAATTGGACCGACATTACCGGCGAGGTACCTCTCGCTTGCATGATACCGGCGTAAAGTGACATCTTCGGTGTCATATTTAGTCGGTGGCCCATTGGGGGTGGGGGCGGGGAGGAAGAGGGCAACGTAAAAAGCTCCGCTTATTTTCGTGTTTACATTAATGGTTTTTGAGTAGCTGCTACAAATTGCGCGCGTATTTAACTCTCACTTGACCGTAGGTAATGATTTACACAATATTAAAAATAGTCGTATAATTTTTCCTCACATTATAAAACAATTGCACAATATTATGCAAAACTAATCTTGTCCAGAAGTGTTTTGACAGTATAAAGCCCTACTTTATATTGATAGACTACTATCAGACTGCGTATGTGTTATAATTTATTAGTTTTGTGAATGTAGCTACTTCCTTAGCTCTCCACGATCTCCAGTAATAAATACAGAAAAAATACAACTCCATACAAAATGAGCTTCGATGTACAGGTATTTTCTCCCATTGTACAAATTTCATAATTACATTCAACAAAGGTAAAGCGCAGGCAGACAAAAGTATATAAGTATGTACGGGAAATTGGGGCTAAACGAGGCTCGGTGTAATTTGTTACTCCCGAGATGGTCCCATCGGTGAGTCAGGATCTGATGATGGACTCACGAACAAATCGAGGGCAACCCTCAAATGTTATATATAAGTATCACACATACGAATTATTTTTTTTAAGACTTTTTAGAGCATTGGGGGACAAACGAGAACCATTTGGTGATTACCGACGCCCAGTAACATGCATACAAATGCTGTAACACTCCGTTACACCTTTCCTCAATGGGCCATATCCTATTGGAACATTTTCATGTTATAGTCATCGTCTCATGTCGCTCACCGGATGGTGGACGGCACGTATATATCTTGAACGGTGAGGAGTCAGGTTCTTCAACATTGATTTGAAGCACATTTAGACCGTTAATTGTATCCTTTCGAAGTCTGAATAGTTGATAGTTAGGAACTAGGGTAATGGCTGCCTATTCAGGATTGCGTGTTGCTACTTATAGAATGATACTATGCGGAACTTTTCTGTTATGCTATGAAACTACGACAATGCTACTAAAAACGAAAAAAACATAATTAAACCTACTTCAAAACACTTTTTTTTTCTTGTTGACGCGGGGAAAAGCATTTAGGCGCCTTCACTGACCTTAGGTGGGGTCCAGTGGTGTGTGGGACTCGCGGTACATGATAGTGCCGAATACCCACGAAAACCACCGCGAGTGCGATCAGTGCCGCCCTTGGTGAGGTGTCCCGGAACAACATATCATCAGGACACCTCGACGGCTAGTCACCCCCTAAGGTACCAACGCCATCTTCACAGATGGGGGGGTTCCCGCACTACCGAACACCTCACCTACTAAGGGACCGTGCAATGGGGTGAGGTTCCCATTCTCGCGCCTTGCCCAATGCGCAAAAGCGCCTCCTCCTGTTGCTCTTTGATCCCCTCTTCTTATAAAAGAGGTGCAAAGATCCCCCTCGGTTCAATTTGCTTGGCCTGGGTACACCCTAGGCTACTACACCCCACCGCCCCGACAAGGCTTGAACCATGTTGGGGTACTTCAAAACACCTACTCTAGTCATTATTAAAACAGCTCCTAAACTAAATTAAACATTTCTTTTTTATTCCGATTTTATTTAGAAGCTTTCAGCGTTGACACTATGTCAGTACAATAGGAATTGAACATTTAACGTATAAATATAATTTTAAAGAAAGAATAACTTTCTAGTCGTAAGTAAGTAATTACAAGAGTATGTGTACAAGCATATAGTTATACGTCTCAAAAACTATGACGTCTACAGTCTTGACCAAGGTGCAGATATCCTTAGACGTTATAGCGCTGATGATGATGACTAATTATACTCGTGTCTTATCTCGTTTGTTTCATTTAGGAACGTAGGGATCTGGATATAACTAGAAGTGGACGTCAAATCCCCTCTAGGGCCTTTCATTTTCCTTGTTTGTTTTCTATTATATTATAAAAGAACCAATGATCAATCAGAGTTATTTTAAGACTACCGTCGCCCATTAACATCCGGACATACAGAAACGTTGTCTCTGTTTAGCGATCCCTATCGTTAGGCCACTGGTTTCACAACCCGCTGAAACGCAACACCGTAGTCATCACCTTCAAGGAGGTGTAATGTGAACGAGGAACTTCCGCGGGCGAGCCGGTCCAATTCGAATGCAATTCAGTATGGCATTACCTTACGTTGCATGCCTTATCTTATTAATGATAAGCATGAGATAGTTAGTATCTATTATATCGTATTATGTATTAAACATGTGAGATAACATGGAATCTATGACAAGGTAAACTTTAAAGAGCTATTCAATACATAGTCAAATAGAATCATTCCGCGTAACTCGGGTCCTGTTGGTCGCAGCGTCATTGTATGTAACCTAAAACCTTTGTCGATAAAGGGACTATTCAACATTAAAAAAAAAATTCCATTCGGGCCAGAAGTTTCAGAAGATTAACGCGATCAAATAAAACAAACCTATGTTTGTA
Organism: Eumaeus atala; assembly: GCA_017140195.1. Lineage (NCBI taxonomy): Eukaryota > Metazoa > Arthropoda > Insecta > Lepidoptera > Lycaenidae > Eumaeus > Eumaeus atala. The sequence goes on along the minus strand of JAFELO010000633.1, from coordinate 18,237 downwards.
TACTTAGTCTGGCCACAAATACTGTTACAATAAAAAATATTACATTTAAATTTGAGATCTCTTATTTTTATACGATTGTTCATTGTGTTTCTCATTTTGGCACCAATACATTGTATTGTACATTTTGCGATATCAAAATGCAGTGGGGTGATAAAGCGAAAAGAATCGCTGTACATAATTGCATTACACAAAGTAGGTATGGAGCCAAATGTAATTTTTAAAACTCTCCGTACACTTGGTATTAGTCAAATGTTTGTGGGCTATTAATAGTTACAGTGAGACTCCCTTAGTGTGTGACAGAGAAAGATCTGGCCGTCGAGGTAGTGTTCCTACCAAAAAGGTAGTCAAAGCAGTAAAGAAAAGCATTCGAAGAAATCCCTTCCGAAATCAAAAGATTTTACCTTGGGAAATGAAGATATCATCTAGAACAATGTCGTGTATTTTAAGAGGTGACTTAGGAGTTAGGACTTGCAACCTATTTGAGACGAACTGGTAATTTCCCAACGATGAACTAAAGACGAATAGGGTGGTGGGTGGTGGCTAGTGGTAGTCACTTTTTGGATGGTCGCGAGTAGCAGGAGATCGGTCGTCTTGGCGTTCATTGAAAGAGGCCTATGTCTAGCAGTGGACCGATAAGGGCTGATAATGATGATGATGAGGGTGCTAAAATCAGAACAACTACTGAAGCAGTACGCAAATGGAGGTCATAGAAAAATTGGTTTACGGGTGCGATTTTTTTTTTACAATTGATTGATTTAACCAAAAAAAGCTTCCCAACTAGCAGACAGAGCGCAACGTGGACATTAGCCGACTGCAATGATGATTTGTGTTGGGTGTTAGCTATGAAGGAGGTAACTGAGCCATATTTTTATGAAAAGGGTACCAAAACATCGGCACAAATGTGTCAAGATACCATTCTTGAGGAGTTAAGCCCTTTAATAACACCATATTCAATAAACAAGTATGGTCCTTCCAGCAAGACTCGGCGTCGGGTCATAAAGCTCCGGTCTACACATTATTTTCAGAGAACCTATAATCAGATTCGAACTTGGTTGAGGAAAACTGTACCTGATACATTAGTTAAAGGAAATGAAATATTTCAAACAAATTGGTAATTTGATTCACGTATAAATTTTAATCATATTTAGTACTGTCCTTTATTATTATTATAGCTTATCCAGTATATAGGCAATACCAATGAGCATATCATTTGAATAAAAAATATGAATAATCAATTATTTTTTTTGATGGAATACTTTACTATCTATTACCATGGGGGTACTCAATAAGAAAATAAATTTTACACGACTGTCTATCATTGTACTTAATATTCTTACCTTCTTCTAACCTTATCAAAGATATGTGTTCTTAATATAAAATATGTAATTACGAATAAAAGTCAGTTGAGTCTGGGCTTCTTCAAGAAGAGAGCCTAGTCCTATCTCAAAGGCAGGCAACGCACCTGCATGACTTCGGGCTCCGTGAGTGTCTATGGGCGGCGGCAGTTTTTTATATAAAAATATAGAACAATTAAGTGTTTCTACAAGTTGAACAAGCGCGAAAGGTATAAGAAATCATGCGACAACAATTAGGATTATATTACAGGCGCGTTAGGCGTTTTTGAAGTTTACACTTCTGTCTTCTGAAACTTCCTGAAATTACTCGCGCCATGGTTCTATATTTCGCACTTTTTACATTTTATGGATAACTTTTTTTTTTTGTGTGAATTATCAAATGTCTATATAAAATTAGTTATTTTATTTTGTAATATACTGGATGACTGAAATCTGATAAAGTAATGGTGTCCCTGAAATATAAATATTTTTCAAATATAAACAAGAAAATATTTATAAGCTCATGATATACCATTGTGTAATATATATATTTGTAGGTTATAAAATTAAACGAATTTTCTATTAAAACCACAATTTTCTCTTTTTTTGTGATTTTTAGTATTCCAGTCAGGAGGAAAAAACTAAGCCCTTATAAGGTCACTTTTTGGCCTTCTGTCTGTCCGTCTGTAGATCCGCCTATCCGGCTGCGTGTCTGTGAAGACCTTTTTCTCGGACGCGTATACAAGGCTCAAGCTGAAATTCATAGTTTCTATGAGATCATACGTTCTTAAGACCTATAGGGTACCTACTTTTCGTTGACCTAATAAGTTATGAAATTTGGTAAGAAGTAATAAATTACAATAAAAACAAATGAATAAATCCAAAACTGATCAATTATTATTATATCACTTTGATGACCGGCAGGCGCAGCTGTAATACAGATCGGATAGTCAAGAATCTTGCGCCAGAGGTCGCGGGGTCGAATCCCACCCAGGTTATCTCTTTATTGTATGTGTATCTATATTTAAAAAAATCATTACATGCAATTCCTTAAATTTAATTAAATTTGTAAAAAATATATTATTTATATTTCCGTTATCTATGTTACGTCCAAAGACATTATTATTATTATATTACATCACTAGCATAACTATTGGCAAGTTGTATGTGTAGTGCAACATGAGAGCAGCTGCAATACACACATATGTACATAGTATGTACACACGTTTTACATATAGATACACCATTGAGATAATATACTCCTAACTAGCCTTGCCATAAATATTGTGACAAAGAAAAAAAAATATTTGCAAAAACATTAATTACTTTTACAGTGTGCTTGTTTAATACACAAATATAAAGCAACTGCAAATATAAAAGCTTATTCGAAGTGTCCTTTGAACGTTAAGGCGAGTTATCACTACGAGTACGCATTCTGTCCATGGGGAAACTCTTCACTTCCAAACGTATGGATTGTTTTATGGACTCCAAACTATCCTGGCCTTTAGAGTAACCTGTAATCTATAAAACTGACCATGGATCATAATCCAGCGGATTAATATCGCGACTGGACGACTCTTGGATGGCTCTGGTGAAGTCTGAGACGTTCGCTTCTAAACAAGAGTTCATGGATCAATCCACGCAGTCTTGGCTTTATGACTCGGCGCCAAATCTTACTGGAAGCACCAAACTTGGTCATTCAACATGGTGTTGTTAGGGGCTTAACTACCTTCTCAAGAATGATACCTTGATACACTTGTGTCGATGTTTTGATACCTTTTTCACAAAAATATGGCTCAGTTACTCCTTCATAGCGAGAATCCCACACAAACCATAACTGCAGTCGGATAATGTCCACGTTTCACTCATGTCGACTAATTGAGAAACTTCTTTAGGGCTTTGAGCATAAATACGGTCATTTTGTTTATTAAAATTGCGTAAAGAAATTTTTTCTGTGACCTCCCTTTGCGTACCGCTTCCGTAGTTGTATCGATTTTGCCACCATATTCATCTTTAATTTATCAATTAAGAAATTACCAGTGCGTCTCTTACAGACTGCAAGTCCTAAGTCATCTCTTAAAATACCCGACATGGTTCTAGGTGCTATATTCATTTCCCGAGATAAATCTATTGTTTTCGGACAGGATTTTTTCGAATTGTTTCCCGATCTTTTGAAATCTTTCTTTTTTAACTTTAACTTTGACCACCAATTTCGTACGAACGCTACGTGGACGGCCAAATATTTCTCTGTGTATGGAGAGTTCTAAAAATTGCATTTGGCTCCATACCTCCTTGTGAAATACAATCACAGCGCTTCCGTTCTTCTTATCACCCTACTCCATTTTAATATCGTAAAATATTGTACTAATATCGCAATATTGGCGCGAAAATGAGAAAACGAAATGAACAATCGTATAAAAATGGCAGATTTCAAAATCAAATGTAACCTTTTTCTTGTTAATTGTAACAGTATTTATTGACTACGTACATATAGAAGTAAAGCCAGTCTAATACATGTCCGTCGTGGTCGAAATAGAAAGCAAAGGTGTTTTTCTATCTGTCTATTTTTCTGCATCGCCATTAGATATTATGTCAAATAGTTTTCAAGTTGTGAAGGTGTAAATATTGGTTTAAAAACTAAATGGTTCAGTTCATGTAATACAAAATGTGGCTCGCCAGTCGCATAGACTCACTTTCCGTCGTTATATACATTGGTAAATACTAAAGCTTAAAGAACAAACGAGCTCTCCCCGTCACGGTTTAAAAAGACGAAAGGAGATCTCCAAGTGTTCAACACGAATTGAGTGCGCATTATATTTATAGCAAACAAAATTTGTAACCAACCACTTCAACCCTCAGAGCTGTCTGTCTTTCTATCGTATTTTAGATCAAATCTAAAATACAGCTGAATAAAAAAAAAAAATTAAACAAAGAAATTAAAGTCTATAGAGAATACAATAAAAAAACAAAAGACGTTTTATTTCTCCTGAATCACGTAATATTGATGTGGACAAAACAGGCAGCATAGGCTGTGGTCACAGAAAAAAGTATAGTAGATAAGCCACAGCTGACATGCGGCAGACACAGCTCAATATGACAACTATCTGCTGACACATGGAAAAGAATATAAACATCTCCATTTTCCATTAAATTAACTGTTACAATTTTTACTCTTAAGTGCCAGTAATAAAATATAATCAGATATGTATGATACGTTTTGACAATATTATAATCATTTCCCTTCTTCTAAGTCAATCTGTTGCAAGAATTCATTTTGCTCCGAAGTGAAAAATTAAAGTTACAATGGATAAGTCTGGTTTTGTAAGTATAACTAACATTTAAGTGAGTACGTACAATAACAAAGACATTAAACTCGTTTTCCCCGAAAGTAGCTCTTGTTTTATTTTTTATTTATTTCACAATTTGCAGCCCAGCTCGGTAGCTGTATATACGAATGTATATAAGTAGGTATAAAACAAACAAATACACCCAACAGTTTTAATAAATTTTAATAGCTCATAGCTCTTTGTCCTCAATGTAAGCTAGTGTGAAAGAATTTCAATCCAAAAAGAATTGCGTTAAACATAACCTTATTGGGTTAGTAAGGAAATATCTCAGTGAACTTCTTTACAATTTTTAGTCAGTAGGAATCGTCTAGTGAAGGAGCTTCACAACAGAATGAATAACATTGAGGTATGGAAGGAGTGCAAGTTTACCTGCTTCAGTTGAGAAAGTAGGATTGTGTCCAAATGTATCATAATGTAGTCATAAAACAGTAAAAATAAAATATGTTATAACAAATCGAATTGTTATTAATAAAGAAGTGACTAATAATATTTTTTAGTTTATTTATCATACAAATTTTACATTTATCCATTTGTTTTTAGTTGAGCTACTGTGGACAAGAGTGTACAAAAATTCCGCCAGGTGTCTGGAAAATGTATGGTGCCACAACACGACACTTGGATTTAAGGTAATTTTTTTTTTAATTTTAGAAGTTAAACAATTGAGAGTGTGGTGAAAAAATGTAACAAGGAAAGTTTTCCTCAACTTTCTCTTGCTAAAACTGCACTGATACGAACTCCAGATCCCTATGATCCTAGGACTTATTTATTTTTTTATTTTAAAGCCATACTAAATTTAGAGATGGGACTGGTTTGTTTAATGTCTTTGTGGATTTAACAGAAATCTAAATTCATCAAGATATAACAAATTAATGTGTTTTACTGCCACTGTCTGGGAGAAGTGCAGACAAAGCTACTTCCAAATTTAGTATTTATAAGCTACAATATTGCCAAGTATCATCAAAAACTGTTTATTACTTTTAGCTTGATTGCGTTACAAACATTTGCATTCATACTATTATTAGAAGATGACAGCCAAATACGAGTCGGACCTTGACACAAGAGTACCATGCCATAGTATATAAAAGAGAGCATTTTGTTCTATGTGATTTTTAGATTTTAGTAGTTATAACAGCAGCAGAAATATATAATCTGCAAAATTTTCTATTATCTAGCTATTACAGTAAGCAAATACAGCCTGACAACAGTCAGTTAGACATCAAAGTTTTAGTAATATTTCTACCTGTTTTAATAGTTGGTACCATACCCAACTGGTAAAACAAACACAAAAACCCTAAAAATGTACCTACTACATTGATTCACAAAAAATACAAGACACACAATTTCATAATGAACTGGTATTTAAAGCATCTGTGGATTTACATAAACATGTGTACACATAACAGTGCATAATTTTAAATTGTGCACATCTTTTATACAGATGGTTTCTAGAGGATGACTGTGTATCTTGGTATTTTTGTAAATCAATGACCAGTTAAAATAATGGCTCTTGAATACAATCTTTATCTACAACTGCAGGGGCATGTGAAGGGTCACTGCTCACAGTATATAACTAACACACTGTGTAGATACAGAATAGTGTTGTTCAACTTTCTTTATTTGCAGCTTATGTGACATACTTGCGCTATCAGTTTGTCTTGGGACTTGTTACTTGTTTACATGTTGGCACTTATAAATAGTTACTATGTCAGGTACAACAAATAAATAGTTTTAACTTTGTTGTAAATATCCATACTTCCATATGAACATTATAAATGTTAATGTCTGTCTCTTATACCTCTGTCACATCACTTGCAATATTGTAAGCAATATATAAAAATTTTATTGCAAAATAAGGATAGCTCATTTTTTGTCAGCATGTTAGCTTGCTACTACTTGGCTTTGCTTGCTACTACTTGGCTTTGATTTTTTCGCACATTCATTTTCCCTCAATGCTTTATCTAACAATAACAAGCTAAAAACATACCTCGGGTGACACTATACTAAAGTATCTTTCTTTGTAAGTACACATTACTGTGTCTTTTGTCATGATGGTACTTAGGTAGTATTAAGTGAGCAATATCTATACAACACCATCTCACTGTCTACTGCCTTCCATAAGAACTACACCATTGCACTTGCTGTAAAGCCCTCTTATCCATCCCAACGATGGTGTAACCATTAAATTACATTAATGATCCACTACATTGCAAAAAAATTATATAGCACTAGTGTAAAGTATAATATGTATGTAAAGGTCACGTGTCCGTTTTTATGAGACTAAATGGGAAGACCGCATGCACAACTTCTGTGCAGATGTTTATAGAGTCCAGGTGCACCATCCACATTTTTGGAAGAGGTAGTAGTGTGCTGCACAGGAGGAGGTAGTGCCATGCACACTACATCCTCCTATGCAACGGACTTGGGCCGGCACGATCGAGGAGGTACCCCTCGCTCACATTATACCGCCGTAAAGTGACATCTTCAGTGGCGCGTTTCGTGCGGTTTGAGAGTAACCGGTGGCCTATTGGGGGGGAGGGCTGTTGCCTACGCCGATGTGTTCATCGGCGTAGTAATTATGTGGATGTTCATGGGTGTCGGTAGTCGTAAAAAGGCTCCGATTGCTCGTTTGCCCCCTTTTCCATAAAAAAATCCACCACCATCAGGCCCATTATAACATATGTTCTTATTATTTTGTATTATTTTTTCTGTGACTTTTATGCACTCGATTGTACATCTTTTTCAGCTACAACAACATAGAAACTTTGAAAGGATTGGAGAACTTTAAAAATTTAGAAGAGTTAATATTGGACAACAATAATCTGAGTGATAACGTCTCATTTCCCCCATTACCGTTTCTGAGGACTCTCTCACTCAACAATAATGAGGTAAGGTCTATCAAATAGATACAAATTTCAGTAATAGGTTGTGCAACTGCCGATGGAGATGGAGTCATCTTGTGAGTGCCGATGAGACCGAATCCTACCCAGACGGAGCGTGAGACTCCCAAAACACGGGGTGTGCTGTTTTCTCGTTTTCGATTCCTTCATATTTCTTTCATTCCAATCATTACTTTTGGTTTGTCCTGCCGTGGCGGTGGGGCTTAGTAAGCATGGAGTGAACCCAAGGGAAACTAGTTGAACGGAGGGGGCTGCTCTTTGTATCCATGAGAAGAGGGGATATAAAAGCAGGATGAGGAGGTGCTCTTTGTAACCATCTTATAAGAAGAGGGACAAAAGACGAAAAGGAGGAGGCTCTCTTTGTACCACTCTTATAAGAAGAGGGGACAAAAGAGAAAATGAAGCGGCGCTAATGCGCACGTTGCAAGGGGCGAAGACCGGAATCTCACCCAAGGTTGGTAGGGCCAAGGAAGAGGAGGCGTTAGTCCCATAAGGGACTGACTAGCCCTCGATGTGCCCTGATGTTTTGTTGTTTTGGTGGTAACCTCACAAATGGCGGCATTGATGGCACTCGCGGTGGTTTCTGTCGGAATTATGGACCCCACCCAGGGCCATTAAAGGCCCGTAAATACGTTTTTCTGCGTCAACAAAAAATTAATAAATAGTAAAACCACATGAACAGATGCTGCTGCATGAAGGTAATATACTGATACACCTCCTTCACTTCGCTCACATTCGTACATGTTGTGATCCATTTACTTTTAATCATATCACGTTCTACCAACAGCTCGGTACAATTCTGTTACAGATCGGATTTAGCATTCGATTTATCAGTTCTAATACATTAACGAAAAATTCATAAACCATGCTTTAAGATCACTGTTTTAGCTCGTAGTAACCAAAATAATGTAATGTTTCAGCTAAATGATTTAGAATCCTTAATTCACAAAACACGTGAAAAATATCCGTCACTTACATACCTCAGCCTGTTGGGGAACAAAGCGTGCCCAGATCAACTGTCGGACACCGACAAGGACGACTCAGACTATCAAAGATACAGGTAAATAAAAATATTGTTACACTTCGGTTACACTTCGGTTACAATGTCTGTAGACTCGACGTCGATGACGCTTTGGTACACTGGCCGACGTACCGACGCAGCAGGGCGAACGTAGAGAGGTGAACGGGGAACGGGGAGAGTCTTCACATTGCAGCGAGGTATGCAGATAATATGAACAGGGAAAATGGCCCTATGTTTGCTGCATTTATTTAGGTTTGCTATTGTTTGGGGCATTTATATTGTGAACGAGACAGAGCCAACTTCTTATTTTCTAATAAGAAGTAACAACGGGTTTTTCAGTAGCTCAGAGATCTCAACAATTCTAATAGATGAATTCAATTAAAATTGCTGAGTTCATTATTTTCTCGTCTATTGTATCTTTGTCCGACTTGAAACTGACAACATTGTGAGATTGTCAGCAGTTTCCTCGTGAAGCTATACCGGCACCAACTCTTCATCACTTATTTTGAGATTAAGTTGGTGTCTGCAATTTACAGACCACATTCGACATGTGTGACAGCGTACTGTAATTGACGTTACTAACGACCGGCTAGATGGTGCTGTTACCCGTCTAATACGTGCTAATAAAATACATACATGTGAACTAAATCTTTGTCGTGGCGTACTTTTTACTTTTCACCAACTTCAAAATCACAGATTGAAAGAAAATTCCCTTCGTAACATTTCTGATAGAAACATTTCTATAAATGTTTCATAAACTAATATATGCTTAGATGATATGAAAAATATACAGTTGACAATGTTTTGCTGGTCGGTGTAGGTAGTTGCTCATTTAGTTAATTTCATCTTAAAATAGCAATGCAGTATGTAATGTTATGTCACCTTTGGCATAGTATAGCAATAGTAAGGCAAAGTTCAACGTCCGCTCGCCACGGAAAGTCGGTAACAAATGACCGGCGGCGGTACTACGTTGATAGGTGTCATATGTTGATACGACATTTACCGCATGCCACATCTCTTCCTTTTTACATACTTTGAATTTAACAAAAAGAAATATAAATATAAGTGTTTTCTTATTTAAACACTATAGTAATATTTATACGTCACACGTAAAATTAACATAATCAATAAAAATTTAAGTATTTTTCAATTTAGACTATATAAAATAAAAAGACGATAAATCAATTTCTACGTAGTTTGGTCTGTTTGATTCATTATTAACTATTTTTTAATTTCCATCTATTTTTTCTTTAAATGCACTATACTTCTTCTATATTATTTTCATGTTTCATCATTTCTGCCATTTATGTCGCTCCCACCAGCTGATATTACGTTATGAGGCGTTGTATTAAATTCTGAAACTAGTTTATTTTCTATAATCAAATTCTTCACGTATACTTTCTAAACAATTTTTTAATCTTTATCGTTGGCTCTTCTGTTCCTATCTTCATAAATTTTACTCTCTTCTTTTATTTCCTTATCACGATCTCTGATTTCTGAATCACCGTAATTGTTTTCTATGTATGTTAAATAAGTTAATTTGCCTCTGAACAGTAACCCGAAGAATAGTTTGGACGGGGACTTTCCTTTTGAGGGATGGTGAGTGCTATTATATATCATCTGGTATTTTAACAAATCACTGATTTCTCAAACTGACTTATTTTAAGACGGTTTAAGATGTCCCTACTCTGTCATTCAATACGTCATTTTGCTGTGGCCAGTAAAATATAATGTTAAAAAGAGTAATTATTTGTTGACAGCAAAATGTTTGGAATTGATGGGTACTAAATTGTCGTCCATTGTGTGCTGTAATGCTAGTAGGATATCCTAGCCTAGAAAATATTTATTTCAAAATTTGGATGGTGCCCTTCGTAGATATCGATTTCATTATTTTAATCTCTTTATATCGGCTGTAATAATGAAAAAATGTCAAAAATGAAAACTCCACTATGTAATGCTGGGTAATGGTTAAGCTAGGTAATAGTTTCTGCCAATTTTCTACTAAATCTAAAATATAATTTTCTCTTGGCAGGATTTCTATATCCACTTTTAATTACATAATACTTTCCCATAACTGGCTTGGGCCCAACTTCTATTCCGGCATCAATAAAACCTTAACCTTAAAAAACCTTAAAAACATTTAAAAAATCTTTAGAAATGAACATGAAGACTTATTTAAATCGTTTCATTAATTCCCAGGTTTTATCGTTTAAAACATTGAACCTGCTACCAGAATAAATTAGCATATTAATAATAATACCACCTACCTGACAAGCAATCGTTGCATCATCATCGATGTAGTAAACATACTCCACGGATGTAGACTCTTTTTGGGAATTAGCAAAATTTTTCTGTCTGGATTTTTTAGTACCTCCAATAGTATGCGATGCGAAACAAGATTTTTTTTCTTTTATTTGCCCTTGTTCTGCAGTGCTTATAGAAATGGCCTTTATAACCACATTTTTCGCAGGTAATGTGAATTGCATGGCATGCACTGAAATCGTTTTTGTGATTTTTGCTGTCTCACCGGCTGCAGAGGTCAACTTCTTTACAGGATAATCGCTTAGCTAACTTAGTGTCAATTCTATTGACTAAGCGATTATCGTTGTTCCTAGTTTATCGTGCCTATCGTGAAACTCATTTAATTGCCGTTCTATAGTTTCAAGGGAATTAGCTTCTGCAATAATGTTTTTGATTTTTTCTGAGTCAGTGATTCATAATATCTTTCTTTTTAATTTAGTGGAAGTACAGTTTTCCATTATTTGGTCGATAATACTTTAGTTTTCATTGCTAAAGTTTAATTTCGCCTAAGACGAGTAAAAAAATTGTATTCGTCGAGTTCTTGTTGCATTTGCCGAAATGTGTGCATTCCTAAGAGGAAACTTTGTTTAGGACAGAAATAATTGTTAAGCTTTGTAATTGCGATGTCATTAACGTCGGTTCTTATAGGATATGTTATATGAGCTTTTAATTTTTTTATTAGAGCTTAGAATGCTACGCCTCCAAAATGTAGCAATTTGGCACGTTTCTAACTTTGATTGGTGATATTGGACGCCAGAAATTTAAATTTCTGAAGCACGTTTTCATCTTTGCCAAAGAAAACATATTTGGGGCGGCATGAAATTAAGACATACACGCTTTGTAATTAATGTCATTAATAATAAAAATTAAATATGTGTTATTGTATTCGTATTATTATTATTGTTATAACATTTAACATGTATTACTAAATACTGAAACAATTTTATTTCACTCATTAACTCTTTATTCCAAAATATTTGCTTAATAACCTACTCCCTCTATTTTATAAAGTAAAATATATTTTATGATATCTGTTTTATTGATATATAAGGCAACAAACAAATAAACATCTCACATGACGGTAGGTTAAATATAACCATTGTAAAGTAGAATAATTAAGAATAAGTGGAATTCTCCAAATGCAAACGAGCAATCGGAGCCTTTTCACGACTACCGACGCCCATGAACATCCACATAATTACTATGCAGATGCGTTGCATATATCAATCCGTATGATAGTCATAGAAAAAGCTCCGGCTGCTCTTTTCCTTCCTTACGAATAATTGGTGAATCAATCGTATCGTGTCTTAATGTAACCGAGCTTCATGCCATCAGTAGCCTTTCTTCTTCCACTGCTGAATACAGGCAACGTACACCAATCTACTATCTAACTTCAACAGGAAACCTTGATATGAAAATTACATTTTAACATATATACATACATGTTCCCTAATGTAGGGTAGGCAGAGCGAACCGAGTGCCACATGTCGTGAACCTGCTATGAGTAGTTAAAAATATTTTTTGACTTATTGTTTCTTTTTTCTTTGCCAAAATGTTTACACTGGAATTGGGGTTACAAACTCTTTATATTATTGTAATTCGTGTGTACATAGCGCAGAAATGTTTACTTCCACCAATGTAACGTGTCTAATGTTCACGATTTCAGATATTTTGTACTGTACAACTTCAAACGGCTGCGCTTTTTAGATTCCCGTGCGGTGACGTCATCAGAGCGCGCTGAGGCGTGGTCTCGCGGCGCGTTTATGAGCGTGCGTCGCCCGCCGAGTCAGCTCCCTCTTTCCGAGGCCCCGCCGCCCCCAGCTAGACCTTTGCCTGTCGACTTCGCGTCTTTGGGAAGACATAAAGGTTTGTAAGTTGTAATCTGCAAACCGCTGGTAATCATCTGGCAACGTAGCGGGTATGCTGCCTGTTATGCCAGTGGACGCGTCCGCCGCTCCCTCCGTCGGACGGCAAAACAAAAGTTACTATTATAATTATACTGTTAAAACGTACGAGATTGCTTGAAGTTTGTGATAATCCCGCCTTAGCTCAAAAAAAAAATGCGATTCCTAGCACCTGTAATAATGAAGTTTCATAGTAACTATAACCATCAATCCCAAAAACAACCCACTATGGGTCGAATTTTTTAAGATCTCGTGAACGTCTCCATACATCATATAAAAGTAAGTGGGTGAAAAATTCTGCATCTACTTTTACAACTTGTAATTTCTGAAAATTCGTTATAACTGAGTGACTGTTTGGTACTATACAGATACTATACAAAATCTGGTGGCACTAAACTGTAATGCAGGAACGATTTTAATGAAATTTCACACAATTATCAACTTTACCTGTCTAAATATCTAAAGCTATATGTTATTTCTATTGATAAAATTTAAAGATTTCATAACAGTCATAGGAACGTTTGGCCGGGTAGCTAGTATATTGTGTTTATAGTAATCTCAAGTATATCTCTTATACAATTAAAATCGGTCATGCTGGTCCAACTTGGCTGTAATGCAGCACGGCACCACCTGTTACAAAAATGTTTATATTATAATAATAATGTTTTCAATTTATATTTTCAGGGGCATATAGCAAAATCAACTACAAATACACAGGAAAGCATTCAGAGGGCAACCGCTTCATTCTTAATAGCGATTTGTGATATAAACGGTTTCTACACTTTTCGTTTATAATTTAAATAATAACTACTGTGCCATAAGTGTTGTGAGTAGGTAGTAGGCTTACGAAATTTGTTATTTTTGGGGGCTCGATGTTGTATTAGGATATTGATTTGATTGGCTGTTTGGCGTTATCATTGTGGAAAAATCATTTTAAATATCTGAATTAAAGATAAAAGGGAATGACAATAATGATATTGTAGAGAAAATATGAATCCAACGTTGACATCCAATCTGAATCTGAAATTTTTTAATTCTGAAAAATGGAAAATGAGTATCATGAGCTTTTTTTCTTGTTCAACACAAGTTTATTATAGTAAGTCGACCTACATACTTACATCTGTATATAGAATAAGAAATCTATAATGAAAATAAGACTGAAGATGTCTGCACACTTCTGTTATTAAATAAGACTTCAGTCGATTCGGAAATCATGTTTTTTTAATGAAATGAGAGGATTCGGTTGCGCCCGGATACATCACTATGCAGGTTATCCTGACCGCGCTTGTCAGGATAACTTAAACCAGTCTACGATCTATGCAACTAGGTCAACAGTTGCAGACCTAATTTGGTACATTTTTTTTTTCTTGTGGATTTTGGTATTGTCGGGGATTGTGTATCGAGTCGCATGATTAATCGAAGGTACCTTTAAAAAAAAGTCACAAAAACGTAGAGCAATCGTAATTTGATGTTTCGTTAAAATATTAATTATTTCTTATATATTTCTTGCTTATTATTCTAGAATAATAATAAGCACACGTTGATCATGGCAATACCCAAAGTAGTATCGACAACGGCCCGCAAAAACATTTTTGTAAAGTATAGAAATTCGCTATATAATAGGTATCTCACTGTAAATGGGATTAGTTTGTGAAATATATTTAATATCACAAACAAATGAAAAAGTGAGACTGGTAACGCATATCATCTTATAGTTAAAATAATTAATCAAAAGTAAAGCTTCACGTAAAGCATAAGGAACAAACAAAGACCAGCCTAACAGTAATGTGGCAATGTAGAATTTATAAACAATAAAAAATATATAAAATACTATAAAACAAGAGATTTGAATTAAGAGTTGGCTACGTATTAGTAATGATGTTATCGCTACTACATGCTGCTCGAATATCGTTTACTGTACTAGACAGGTATGTGTTTTTGCTGTCTTTATATTGCATTTAAAGAGAAGTGATAATTCTCAGTCTGATCAGATCAGATGCACATTTTTTTTACTCTGGACTCATTTTGGTGCTACTTATAAAGTACACATACTAAAAACTATAAAAGACTCAATGAGAAAGTCTAATAAGAAATAAAGACTAAATTTAGTATTATAACTTGGGATTATGTGTTCAGAAAAGTTGCTATAGATGATGTGTATTCATGAAATATGGTGCTTTATAATGTTGTATGTAATTTAAAAAATATTAAAGATTACTTAGTAGTTGTACTTATACTGAAGTTATTGTTATCCATGCGAATTTATATTTTTTATCGAAATTAAAATTCGTGAATAAAATATTTTTATTATAAATAAATTTCGATTATTTTGTCTTTTTTCACACTATATGTATAGCTATAAACGTACTATAGATGGTTTTTATAGTTCAGAGCTAGAAGACTCGTCTTGAATATATGTATGTTTTATTTATACTAACACTAGCGATCCACTCTGATTTAACCCGTGAATAACACGGACGGGAATGCTACACTAACAAATAATTTGTTAGGTAGCAATATACTAAAACCTTCCCTGGGAATCGCTCTAGCCATTGGTAAGGATGACACGAGAATCCCTTCAGTAGGTTTAGAGAAAATCGATGACACACGGACACTATTATGATATTAATTGAATTAGTGTAAAGGTTAAGAGCTGGGGTTCCAGAAAGGATGTTCCCAGTTTAAGAGATATATTTTTATATATATAAATGTAAAGAATTGTATATATTTAAGACTTTTATAACATAAATACACATAGTACATAGATAAACATAGATAACAACGCCCAAGTCATGGGGCGGCATTTAATACCCGCAGGCTCAACATGCACGATTGTCCGAGTTATGCGCCAGCCGGAAATCAAAGTCCGTTGTTCATTAGTTGTATCTAACCGCTGTATCTTTTGATTGAATTGACTTAAAATTTTTGTCAGGGCTTTAAGGCGAAGGTCTGCGCATTAGTATTTACCGTAAACTTCAGCTTAATTCTTCCACGCGTTCCCGAGAAAAAGGTCTTGACAGACGTATAGATGGAGAGACGGATTGATATACCTTTAAAAAGATAGTGATCTATAAAGGTACATGCGCAAGAAAACTAACAGTATTGCCCAATATTACTAACAGTTTCATTTGCTGTGTCTAGGTGGCGTTGGCACAAAATTACATCGCGCTACCAGTTTGCCGAGGGTAGAACTTATATAGGCTAAGTGGTCCGATATCTAATCCTTGGAGTTCGACCTCAACTTCGGTAGCGAGCAGACGTGTCTTTCGACTGTGCTCGCCCGCCTTTGTTGTGTCCGACGCTATTGTCCGCAACGCGGTGCGTGACTAACCACTCTGAAGAGAAGTTTTTGAAGTTTCGGTGCAGATCACCGCCAACTGGACCGCCCGGCGACCGTGAGGCCGCCGAAGTGTTCACGCGCAGACTGCCCACCTTAAAGATAAGCAGGTGAAGAATCCACACTCCAGTGCAGGCCCTCGAGCCCTGCACGGGGACCATGTCCACAATCTCATCGCCACCATCAAGCCCGAGGAGGCGAAGAAGCTGCAGCAGCTCCGTGGAGTCGTCGAGCAGCGACGAGATGGAGCTGGACAGCGCTTCGCAGTCCTCGACCACATCGGAAGTGGCAGTCGAAGAGAGCGACTGCATAGCGGAGTCGGCGGAGGAGACGTCACCGAACCCGCAGACACGTGAGGAGACGAGGGTCCCTCACAAGAGACCAAGGGAGCAGGAGGTAAGTGCATCGTCACCTACCTTATCGCCGCCCAAAAAAATGCTAGAGAGGAAGAGAGACGGGGTCTCTCACCGTCCCGCTCGCACTCTTACGTTCGCCGAAGCGACGGCGGCGCCGGCCCCGAGCGCGCTGCCTGCGCATTCCAGTGGCGCCGCAAACAATGGCGCCGGGCCGGCGCCGGCCAGCGCAGACGCGCAAAAAAAGGGTGAGGCCAGGTACCCGCCGCTCGTCGTCGAGGTGTTGCCCAACTGGGTACAACATTTCGGCAAGCTGCGGCAACTACTCGGCCACAACCCGAATGCCAAGCCCCTCGGCAAGGGGGTGCGTTTCTCGCCTAAGAGCGAGGCTGAGTTCCGGACGGTGCAGAGGTACCTGTGCGACCTCGAGGCGACAGAGGGACTCAGCTGGTATTCTTACTCCCTCCCGAAGGAGCGGAGTATAAAAGTAGCAATCAGGGGTCTGCTGGAAAACACAGACCCCAAAGACATTATAGGAGGAGCTTGAACGCCTGGGGTTCGAGCCCGAGTACGCCGGCCAGATCAAGGCGAGGCAGGGCAGACCCGGCTGCTTATTCTTCGCTCTCATCAAGAGAACGGAGGCAGCGATAACAGAGATCTACAAGGTCTCTAAGATGCTCAATCTACCGGGCATCAAGATCGACGCATGGAGGGGCAAGAAAGGCCCCGCCCAGTGTCACCGGTGCCAGAAGTTTAGACACTCGTCTAAACAATGCCACCGGAGGATCGCCTGCGTTCGCTGCAGCGAACCGCACTTCGCGCGCGATTGTAAGCGCCCCAAGACAGACCCGCCGGTCTGTGCGAATTGCGCCGGGGCCCACCCGGCCAAAAGCACCGCCTGCCCGGTGTACAAACGAGAGGCGCGCAACAAGCGCGCCGGACCGGTGGCGATCACCACGGTGAGAGCCCAGCGGCCTCAAGCTCCACAGGTGGAGCTACCACCACCGATAGCCGCGTCTCTAATGGCGGAGGCGAATGACCCCATCCCCAGGGCCTCATCTCAGGCCACAGTTCAGAGCCCAGGGCTCAAGCCCAAAAAGAAGAAGAACAAAAACAAAAAGAGGAAAAAGGAGGCCACCGTCACTCAAGGAGTGACGCCCGAGGCAGAAATGGAGGTAGACCCCGCTCTCTCCATCGCTGCACCCGCCCTCCCGAAACCCACCACCTCGCTCGCACCCGCAGCGGCGAAGCCAGCAGCACCCGCACCGGCTCCCAAACCGAAGCCCTCAAGCGGTGTGACCACACCGCGTGAAAGGCAAGCGGTGACGCAGACGACGTCGATGGCCGCCTTCATCGGCCACACCTGTTCCGGCCTGATGGAGTTGGCCATGGACATTTATAATAGCTATAGTAGCGGCTCCAGCCTCCTAGCTATAGCCATGGTCAGCATACCCAAGCTGGTCGAGTTTATAACCGGAACCTTCCAGAAGTGGCAGGAAACAAGATAAGAATCCTCTTCTGGAACGCGAGGGGCGTCTCGAATAGTCGGGCGCTGTTGACGCAACTCCTGTGCGCACAGGAGGTCGACATCGCCTTGATCGGCGAGACCCACTTGAGACCCGGACAGAGATTCTTCATCGCCGGTTACACGTCGTACAGATACGACGATCCCAACGACCGAGCGAAGAGATGAGTGATGGTGTTGGTCAAAAGAAACATCATACACCAGCCACTCCCAGTCCC
>JAFELO010000632.1:915461-950941 GCA_017140195.1 Eumaeus atala | reverse complement strand
CGACGGCGCCGGCCGGACGAGTCAGCCCTACTGCCACACTAGGGTTGCTGTCTACTGTCACCAGCACTTTCATATTTTGTACTGTAAGTTAGGTGTTGGTTTTACCCATTGTCATAATAGGGTAATGTCTTGTAGTTGACTGCGAAGGCTGAGGATGATACATGGTACATTTCAGTCCTTTCCGCCGGTACTTTACGCGTGCATATTTTTTAAGCTATATTACTCTATTCTAAAGATATTTAGTAGCAGTAAGAAAAAATTCCGCGTCTGTGATCAAGGTCTTGGCCTAACAAGCATTAGGTAAACTACTTTCGAATTAGAATCTAAATCGGAAATTTCTAGGTATGAAACTAGCTCGTAAAGTATATTACCATAGACACCAAGCGGGTGAAATGTATAAGTCAGCTATTATAGTTACAAATAATCAAATAAGTAACTTTTGTGTACATAATATTTATTTCAGTGGTGAGGCACGCCGAGTTCTTTCCGCAGGTTCTCGTCGGGTCAGGGATAATGTTGGACTACTAGCAGTTACACGTGGCTTCGTCAACTTCGTACAATATGAGTAGTTATGTGATTGATGATATCATTCCTATGCAAGCTTTCACTACCCTTGGTAGAGAGTTGCTGGTTGATTTCTTTAAAAGTAAAATACCAAATTTCATAAAAATGGGATAAGAATTTTGGTCCTGATGACGTCCCAGACAGTTGCTTACGTATTTTTAATATTGGTGTGGATTTTGAAAAAGCATTTTTATTTCATTTGTAACCATGTTTTTGTGGAGAATTCGGAAGCAGTTGTGAAGGTCGCGCAGTCGTGTGGTGACCTATAATAACAGCCTACTGACGTGGAAGCTACATTTGTTACGTGTAACGATGACTTCGCAGCCATTTTAGCTGGGCTCGGTGTATTTGGTATAGCTATTACATCCTTAAGCTACTAGTCGCCTTCTAGTGTTGCTCCGAGTCAGATTTCGGCCAATGCCGCCATATTTTAGAGACTAACATGACAATATAAATTATAGATGCCTAACGATACCCTACGGCTCCGCCCGTGAATAACACTGGTCAAATTATACAATGAAACCTTCCTGGGATATCGTTTTATTCGAGGATTGAACCCGCATGAACATTTGCTTAGTGAATTTTGAGAAAATCGATCACATACAGTCAGACAATGTTTTGGGACTTTTATAACATGTATAGATAGATAATATACGAGAAGCTAATTTTGCAGACATACTTGTGAATCTTAGATTTTGTTATAGTATAAGGGGGCAAACGAGCAGTCTATTACTGACACCTATAGACATCCGCACAATTATTGCAACGCGGCCGTGTTCTTCTCCTTCCTAGCTCTCTTCCAATGGGCTACCTCCCGGTAACTCACAAGTCGAAACGCGGTGTCATAGCGCGGCGGCGCGAATATTAGCTAGCTCCCCCCGGTCGTGCCTCCCCTACTTGCCTATAATGCAGCACGCACCTAATGCTAAATTCCTCTTGAGTATTTACGAATGTTCAATTATATGTAACTACAGTCAATGTTACTAGTAATGAAACAGCTAATACTATTCTTCTTCTGATTAGATTCATTGCAGGACTCAAGCCTGTTTTATGCATTCCGTCGGTTTCCCTGCAATCATTTCAAAGGTCTGAAGTGGTGGCCGTTGTCGATTCTGGAGACAAGTGAGTATCGGCGGTGGTTAAAGCCGGTTAAAAAAGTATGATTGAGTAACGAATATTATGAAAAAACCGTAAAGAGGCAACCCTGCGCACCTCTCATATTTCATATCCACAAGTACCCTGTCTCCGCGTGCCCGCACAGGTTCGGTCTGCACTCTGTACGCATCGCCTTTGTTCCCGGAAGAAACTCGTCCCGAGTTCAAATAGTGCTATTTACTGTGCTGCATGTTCAGTTCAAAACTTTTACTAAAATATACTGAATTGTAAAACGTATAAGAGGTAGCGTCTACGTTGCGGCCCGGTAGGACTGTCGTTTACGTGATACCACCGCAAAAGCGATAGCTGATGCTGTTGCGTTTCGTTCGGCTCGTGCGTTTCCTGTGGCCCAATAGCCCCTCTATTAGGAGGAGGGTTATACGTCTACATAACAATGATGCGATGCGAATGATGTTCTAGGTTTCCGCGAAATACTCATCTGACATCTTAGTCCACCCGTGACTATGGTTGCTGTGCATGTTGTAAAGCTTCTGGAACGTCGGGCTAGCTAAATAATTAAATAAACTGCATTCTTATCCGTAAAAGTAGTTTATACTATTTATTTTATTATGTAGCTAATTTAATTTTTGTTTGGTTAAATCCAAGATGTTTTTCATAAAGATCATCACTTTTTTAATCTCGGGTATTTGTTTGATTGCGTGTTTATGAGGACATTAGGGTAGTTTCACATAAATGTTATTATAATACTGTGTTTATGAGGACATTAGGGTAGTTTCATATAAATGTTATTAGAATACTGTGTTTATGAGGACATTAGGGTAGTTTCACATAAATGTTATTAGAATACTGTGTTTATGAGAACATTAGGGTAGTTTCATATAAATGTTATTAGAATACTGTGTTTATGAGGACATTAGGGTAGTTTCATATAAATGTTATTAGAATACTGTGTTTATGAGGACATTCAGGTAGTTTCATATAAATGTTATTAGAATACTGTGTTTATGAGGACATTAGGGTAGTTTCATATAAATGTTATTAGAATACTGTGTTTATGGGGACATTAGGGTAGTTTCATATAAATGTTATTAGAATACTGTGTTTATGAGGACATTCGGGTAGTTTCATATAAATGTTATTTATGAGGACATTAGGGTAGTTTCATATAAATGTTATTAGAATACTGTGATAAGAGTATATATGATTAGAATAATGTGAAATATTAGAAGTGTAGTTGTTAAGTGTACTTACACCGCGTTGCGGAACGCCAAGAATAGACCGAATACTAGATAATAGATGCTAACGTAGAAGATCTGTTATTTTGTATTTACTTTTGTTTCGCGGGAAGTGCATAAGCGCACTGCTAGCGACTCTGGGTGAAAACAGATTTGCGAGAGGGACTCGGGTAACACACCGGAGGCCATCAGCCGCCTATCCTGAAGACCGGAGCAGCAGCAGGACTCGCATAAAAATGTCTAATGTTATAAAAGCTTTCATTGTGTTTCCTATGGAATCCTTAATGACACCGACTCGCGGCGAGATACCTATTGTTCTATTAAGTTTAGTAAAAAAAAAGCTGGAGCCTCTTTTGATGCTACTCCATTTGAAAAGAGCTCCGACCTACTCTCAGCACCATTACAATACAGTAATTGTAGCTTGGTATCTTCACGCAAAAGTCATTTTGAAAATTAACAGATGGGATGAGCCTGGCTCCGACATATCTCGATAAAAAGCGCCAGCATTATTTTCATTTTATATCTTGTGTTTTTAGCTACACGAACCTTCGAAAAGTATTCGCTTTAGGGTTCCTTTGGGAAATAACGACTTGTAGTTTCGCAAAGTCCATTCGTCTGTCTGCAATTTAAGTTTGAGATTTTTTGGTACTAGGAAAGTAGGAACTTAATTTGTCTTAATGTTCTTTTCGACAAAATTTGTATTCGGTTATAGTTGTATAGATGTTTTACTCTTTTTTAGTACAGCCCTATAGGCTGTAATACTATACAAGTATATTTTTGAGGAGTTGGCTGCCCGGTCTAGTGGTAGATACACATTGTGAGATCCCGGTTCGACCGAAAACTATTGTTGGGATTTTTAAATTTCTACAACGGTACGTATTCATGAAGTTGACGGTGTTACACGCCCGTGCCCCGGAGAGCACGTACCGTCTTACCAGCATTGGAGAATGAGGGAATTGAGAGTTGTCTGCGTACACATTTTTGCACTACAAGATGTTCTGCGCCGTTCAGTCTCTTTAGAGATGGACGCAGCCGAAATTCGTCTGAGAGGCACCAGAAGGGGCTTAGAGATAATTATTTATTAAGTGTAGATTCCAAATCCACTTTGGAAACTAAGTCAAGATGTAAGAAGTTGGGGGCTGAACTTTTTCCGGGTGAAACCGCGGGGCATTACGTACAATGCTAATCTCCCTTTAGGGCATTCGATTAAAAATAATAAGTACATAAATATCTCTAATGGTGCTATCAATTTTATAGTTGCCGGACCGTTGATCATTTCCTCAGGCCCTTTTGTGTCGCCGCTCGGATCTCATTAGTTGCTTTAGATCAGGGTTTCCGCCGGTTTGCAAAGAGTCGATTGGAGAGAAGGAGGAAAGGCAGGGCAATTTCGTACCTATAATAAAAAAAAAACCAGAGGTAATCATATGGACTGCTGACAAGCGAAAACTTAAAACCTTTTCTGAACTCTATTCGTCACGCGTGACGATGTTGCAAGTCTCATGATTTTTGTTCGGCCAAAAATTGCTCAACATGCTTAGGGAAGTTTACACTCATGTCATCGGAAGAGTGACGCATGGCGGTGACGCGCGTTTCATGATTTTTGTTCACTCAAAATTTATTTTTAACTCAACAATAGGCAAAAGCAGTCATGTACACTACCGACAGAATTGATAACTTAAAACTGTATCGAATCGGTCACGCGTGACTACGTTGACGTGATTTTTATTATTTTTGTTCACCTAAGAGGTTCTCAACGCGCCCAATAAGCTTTCGCCTAAAAAGTACTCAACTCGCTTAAATAGGTTTTCGTTTCGCTGTCACGATGCCGCGAGTCAAATAATTTTTATTCACCTTATAGTTCTCAACGCGGCAAAGAAAAAAAAACTCTATTTCTAGTAGTTAGGGGCACCACACAAATACTTAGCCAGTAAGTGAGCCGCGGACTGAAAATTGGGGAGCCCTGCTCTAGAGACTAGATGTAAATCGGCGGTGCCTTTAAGGTACCCCCGCTCAAGAGCGCGCTTATTGCAGTCGCAGTCTCCTTGTTCATCTTCAGGCTGATTGCGAATCCGTTGCACTTGTTAGATCCACTTTTACTTCGGGGCCCTTTTTGTGCGCCACAATCTTTGTGTATTATTGTTGTAAATGCAAAGTATGCTTGTTCTTGAAGAGTAATGGACTTGATTTTGAAAGCAAAGTTGCAGACAAACAATGGGACTGTAGAAGGATGTAGGTACCGGGGAAGACCAATACAGACACACCATGGTCAGATTGATTGGGTACTGTCCGAAGGTTCTAATCTTCGCAACCGGCGTGTTTGTATGAATAGACTTATGAATATGGAGGAAGCATGGTAGATATGTATGAAAGTGATGTGTGGTGCACTGTATCTTCCCCAGTACGGAACAGGCATGAAGATCTGTTGTTGTTACAAGGGTCTTTGCTATTGTTGATCTGCAACTGAAACGGGCTAGAACAACCGGGGATACCTATCGCTACATAATGTATAATCACCTGATGCTATCGCGTTACTTGCGATCTTTGGGATTGTTTGTAACGCATGTGCGTCACCGCCAGTGATGCGGATGTTAATGGATATCGTGACAGTGTATACCAACAGGCAACATTACGATCGTGGCCGTTATGCTCGTGTGTATAACGTTTGGAAACCAATCAAGTGCAAGCCGTCTACGTGGGTAGCGGGTCCTGTACCAACGAGAGGTACGATCGTTTTTAATATGTAATGAATTATAATTACAATTTCTTGGGATTCGGCTTTTACTCCACCATAAGTACGTACATCTTGCTAAAGCCGTAAATTCATGAGAGCATCCTGTAGGTTGTAGTTGCCTTACGACCATCAAACTGCTTCTTCTGTCTTCTTCTCTCAATCTTTATATTGCACTTTCGCTTAACCAAATAGCAAATTTTGACGTCGGTTCAGGTGCTCGCTTAGGGCCTCCAAACACGTTTATTTATGCTATCAGATGACTTGAGCCTGCAGCATATTGGTATCAGCCATACTATACGGACTTAAACAAAGTATCTCATAAAAAATATCTAATATGTGTTTCAAGGGATATTCCATACATACATACAAAGAGACAGCAAATGGCCCTCTAACTGTGCCCTGGAATCTCAAGAACTATCGCTTTCTTCTCTTTCTTCCAGCATCCTATTGACGATATATGTAGTAAATTAGTTTAGAGCTAAACTTATTATCAGAGTTTTGTTTTCGCTCGCGACCGCCCGACAATGCGCCAACTCGTTCACACGTGCCGACTGCCGGGAAACTTAAGTAGTTTTCTATGTAGTCAAGAACGTATATTATTCGCGAACGCATCTTTCGTTTGCTTGTTTTTTAGGGTTCAATGACTAACGGGTAAAATCGGAACCCTACTTCTAAAACACGATCCGTAAGAGTACTATTCTAGTATTACAGTAATACCAGTATTTTACCTTTTAATACTGTTACTTCACACTGGAAGTCTACAGTTGAAACTTTTCTGTGGTAAATAAAATGTTTAGGGCCGTAATAGGTGGACGGCTTGTTTTCCCATTTTATTGGAGTGAAAATGCATTTATGCACCGTTCAACCGGCCCTGGGTGAAGCTGAAGGGTGTGTTGGGCTCGGTACGAAGGGCCGCTACCGAGGCGGACTGCTGTTAGTTGACATCAACAAGTCGAGAGCAGTCGTTTTGCGGTGGGAGGTGACAACCGCAACGCTCACGTGCTGTTGATCTCAACTGCTGTAAACAATGCTTAAATGACGGCGGTAAAATAAATATTTATACAAGAATCCTATACAATAAACGTGAAAATCACTCCTTTTTTTTTGTTCTTGGCGTCCATTGAGAGATTCCAGCAGTGGACCGATAAGAGCTGACAATGATGATGATGATGATATTTTTTTAGATAATGGTAGAGAAACGTTCGTACACGTCTCCGACTGTCCTGTGACCCGATGGTCATCTTTATGCCCTGTAACGTTGATGTGTGTACAGCGTACTACACACGCGGCTGTTGCCACAACCGCAGATTAAAACGATCGACCCTTTCATGAAATTATTAAAAGGATTCAGTTTTAGTGCAGTCTTAATTGAAAACTCTATTTTAATTACAAAATTCCCTTTGTTTTATTTAATGAAGCCTTCATTTTCAGTGTATTATTCTCGAGCTGACGGTGTCGATGTTATAATTTTATTATATACTACGCCTGTGGTGGCGACTTTAAGAGCATGAAATGTTAACATATTTTCCAGTACCATATTTCACGTTGCTACGTGCTAAGCTGGCGTCAGTTTTTACCCAACTACGAAGGGGAGTAAGATTTTTACAGCGTATGTTCATGGAGCGGCAACAGCATATGTCTCGGAGTGCGTTACATTTTTATACATAATGTAGTGTGACAAAGTAGCATCGGGTTTCTCTTTATAGTATAGGGGATAAACGAGCAATCGGAGCGTTTCAGCGACTACCGACGCCCATCAACATCAGCATAATTATGCCGTTGCCCTGCCCTCTTTTTCACCTCCCCTCAATGTTCCACCGGCTACTCACAAACCACACGAAACGCGTCACCATAGGTGTCGCTTTACGGCAGTATCGAATGCGGTATAAGTGCAGAGTTATTGTTGTCCTACAGATGCGTTGCCCTTTTTTCTCTGCCCCTCTAATGGGCCACCGGCACCTCTCACTCACAAATCTCATAGAACTCGATAGTGTCATGGTGTCCAGTGAGCGGGAAATACCTTCTGTGTCGTGCCGGCCCGATTCGAATGCTACGCAGCATGGCAAAACCTCTTACTACATGCTTACGGTGCATGCACTTCAGAATCGTGTTCGTTTGAGTAAACTCGAGCCGCCTGTCAAAGCCGCACGCAGTTTTTTTTTTTGTGGAAGATATAGGAATATTATACTTGACTTTATTGTACATAATTATAAAGTAACAAAGTTCCAGTTGCATGCAAATAACAGAGGATGAGCGGAACGTATTGCGTTTATCAATGAGGCGTCACTTGAAGGACCTTGGTGGATCCGTGTCCGCGGGATGCGCTGTGTAAACCAACGCCAATGCAGCCTGAAATTATAACGCATGGCGAAACGTGGAATAGGTAAAGCCCCTCGGCCTCGGTTGTTTCACATGTAATATCTGTAACCGAAGCAGGGTTCTTCCGCTGCAGCTGTCACTTACTAAGCGAAGGTACTTCCGAAAACCCGAAAATGTAATTGTATCTTACTATTCTATCCATTTCATGTTTCCTGTTTTAGAATAGCAATCGGAGACATTTGTAACTACCGACGCACATAAACATCTGCTGCTGCTTTGCATTCCTTCACACTATCCGCAATACTCCGGCTACTCGAAAACCGCAGGACTGGCGACACCATAATATGCATTACAATTGAGAAATAAGAGCCCCTTGACGATTTTCGATGCCCGTAAACGCATTATTGTCACGCAGAAGCGTCGCCCTCCTTTCCTCACTCATCATTCAATGGGCCATGGTAATGGGCTTATTATTTTTTATTGGATTACTGTTGTTTTTGATTACACGATTGCGTTTCTTCCACAATCATTTTATTTTGTCGCTGGGGAATGCATCTGTTCATACCCCCATGTAGGGAGAGCCCGGGGGGTATGCGAGAGCCTAGAAGGGGTCCCCATATTCACTAAACCCTGGCGATGCCCTCATCCGCCATTAGAGAGTAACGAGTAGGCGGCGGCATACGCCGCAGTCCCCAAGCCTCCAACCATTCCCAAGGCGACAGGTTGTGGCGCCTTCGCCTCGTACCTCTCGATGGGGGCTGGTCATACGCCTCTCTTATGCAATCCAACACTTTTTTGCGTTGTGTTTTGTAATTTCTTTGCAAAATATACCTTTTATACCGTCATTGTGTGTAAGAATAAGTAACAATAGATATCCCCACCGTGGTTCAAGCCTTGTCGTGGCGGTGGGGCTTAGTAGCCTGGGTTGAACCCAGGCGAAGCCAATTGAACCGAGGGGGATCTTTGCACCCCTCTTATAAGAAGAGGGGGCTTAAAGATCAGGAGGAGGAATCGCTCTCGGTACCCCTTTTATAGGAGGAGGAGGTGGCGCTTTTGCGCACGGACCAAGGGGCGAGGGTGGGAACCTCACCCCATTGCCCTGTCCCAAAGTCGGTGGGGTTGTCCTGTAGTGCTGGGCATCCCCATATGTGGAGGTGGAGTTGGTCACTTAGGCGGCTGACTAGCTGTCGAGGTGCCCTGATTGTTGTTGTTCTGGGGCACCTCGCAAAGGGCGGCACTGATGGTACTCGCCGTGGTTTTTGTGAGTATTCGGCACTATCATGCGCCGCGAGTCCCACACACCACTGGACCCCACTCAGGGCCGGTGAAGGAGCGTAAATGCTTTTCCCCGCATCAACTAAAAAGAAGTAACCATATATGTACGTATAATGCTTTAGTTACTAGCTAAATAATGTTATATTCTGTTATTTCAAAGTATCTAACATCTAAAACAGGAATGGGATTCCTTGGCTTTATCTATTATTAGACGGTGCCCTCGAGATTTCTGAAATTCTGACAATGTTTTATCCCATCTGTTTGATGTTATCAATCTGTTCAGCGTCTGATTTGATTTCGAAAAGGAATCATAGATAAATAAAGCCAAAATAAAACCATGGAAAGTGGAATGTTTCCACCTGGGGATTGTTGAATGATGAATGATAAATTAAAAATGTTGCCGTGGAGTTTATTGGAGCTGTTCTGTGTTTGACTGTGAGGAGTGAATGTAGATGAGGATTATGGATTTGCTCAAAAGGCTATTTAGCTCCCCCACCACGACGAGGTATGAATATAGGAGGGGTCCCTATGCCGAATTGTGAACTACCATCAGTTAGAGTTTTGCACTTGTTAGACATGAATATTTCCTCTGGATATTTTCTTTCGCTATAGAGCAAGCGAGGCAGAGTAAATTGCATTGATTGCGAAAATTTGAAGGTCTAAAATGGCCTAAATGTATTCGCGCCGCTTTTTTGCTCAATTTGGCAGGGGAATGCCAAAATGTTTTGTTATATAGTCGATGTCGATATCTACCCGGAACAATCTGCCCACGTTTCGAAAAAAAAAAACTTCCAAATGACGAGTAGCTTTGAAAAGGCTATTTTTAAATTGTTTTCCAAAATGTGTCGACGACCGTATAAAGAAGTACTGAAGTATTATAACCCTTTAGTAGGTTTGTAGAATCTGATATCGGCTGCAGTGATGAGGGTGTTGTCAAGGTGGCCGCTACGTTATTTATTTAAACCTCTCACCAAACGATGAAAAAATAAATCTGTCACAGGAGCTTCAAGTCGCCCGGGCTTCCTCAATATGTCAACAGGTCAGCTATGCCCCGTATAAAACAAAGCATTTTGTAAGGTAGAGCCGTTCAATTTTATTGGGATAAATAATAAATAAATAAAAAGTTTATTAATTTAGCAATAAATTGTAGAAGCAATAAAATTAATTTATAAAATTTTACAAATAGGATTCAAAAAAAAGTTATTTCATGATGCAATTTATATCTGCATCATATGCTTGTCATTTGGTAGTTTTGCGTGAAGGAATAACAAACATACTAAACAATAATAAACATATTGATGTCTTCCCGTGATCATGGTTGCTGTAAAGCTTTTGAAACATAATTATTACTACATAAATAATTCAATAAACCGCGATAAAATCCGTAAAAGTAGTTTCATTGTAATAATAAACATACCTTACATATGTATAATGTTGGTAGTATTGTAGGGAGTAATCGTTTTGGAACAGGATTTAAGGCTTCTTCAGAGAGGTAATATTGTCAAAGCCTTTTATAAGTACGGCTCATCTTGTAGTTATTACAAATAAAAATTATAAAAAACTGCTTAATACCACATCATACGACAGATGTACACTGGTGTCCTGTTTTCTTCATGAATCTGTCACATTGCTATCATGTAATGGAAAAATAATAAGTTCGCATTGTGCACGTTAAAAAGGGAAAAAGAAAACAGAGATGCGTTAGGGGAGTAGATAAATTGATCTGAATGGCCACGTGGTAAAACCAAATGAAGGTAGTTAATCGTAATTCGGAAACCTAGAAAGGTTTGACAAGAGCATTATGCGAATCCATCCCCTGCGCGGTCGGGCGCATGCGCGTCGCGCCGTCCGCCGCAGTCGGTGCGACGCGTCGGCGGGGTCAGACGGGCGCGCAGCGGCGCAGTGTCGCAGTGTGCTCGTCCGCGAGTCCCCGCGGTGTAGTGAGTGCTGTGCTTGTGGATATCGACACGTGAGTTCATGTCAGCCGTAACGTCGCCCGCTTCGGAGCTGCCATAGTGTTAGGAACGTAAGGAGAGAAGTGTGAGCTGAGAGTCCACCTGCCGGGCCCTATGAACGAACAAGAAACTCAATCTTCTCGGCACATCAAAATAGATCCAGCCGTTTAAGAGTCAGTGACACATGTGCAGGTGAAATAATAATTGTGCTGATACGTGGGTAGTTGTATCAATTATACTTGAAAGCTTTAAACCCTTTTCAAGGTTTTTTAGTAGGGTTCCGTGGCCAAAGGATATAGCGGGACGTATGTCTGTCACCAGGCTGTATCCCATGAACCGTGATAGCTGGACAGCTGAAATTTTTTCGGATTATGTATATACAATAAACGTGAGTTTTTTGGCCCATTTTTTAGATGATGGTACGGAACTTGGCCGGTTTTATCTCATACTGTCTCATCTTGACAGCTTAGTGAGCTCTATTTATTACCCGACTGTTTAGAAGGAGGATAATGTTTTTTATACTTGACAGTTGAATTTAAGCAAACAATATTTAAAATAATGCCGGCTAGAAAAGTTTTTCTCCGTTACTAATAGTCTGAATAGCAATTTTATAAGCAACTAGCGACCCGCCCGGCTTTGCCTGTGAATAACACAGGTGGCATCGCTACCATAACATATGCACTAAAACGATCCTCGGGAATATTTCTATCCTTTCAAGAAAAAATTACATGAAAATTTGTTTAGTAGATTTTGAGATAATTGCTCACATACAGACGTAAAGTTTTTGGGTACTTGTTTTATAACATATATCGATTGATTTACAACAACTATCATCGGCTATGCAAATATAGCGTTGAAATGTTTGTGGATTTTCATGAAAATTTGCTGTCATTCACATCTGGAAGTGTATACGAGAATATACGATTCCACGATATAGTAAAAAAAATAAAACCAAAATCGATTAATAAATGAGAGAGTTTTGGGGTTGCAACATGAAAAAGCCATTGATGACCGCATCTATGATGTGTCGGCCGATAAAACTGAGCGGCATTTTTCGCCAGTGTTGTTGGAAATCGTAACTTTTCCGTAACGGGTTTAGTTTCAGTCTAGTTTATAGTCTGGACTCTTGACTTTCGAAAGCATAAAAAAACTATAGATAGAAAAGATTTTTGAAATTCGACAACTGGAAACTTAATAAATCCTTTCTATATTTCTGAAATCTATTTATTACATAGCGACTTATTTCTATTCACTCATGGTGTACCTACAAATAATCGGGGGCTTCTGACGACGTCGTCATCCGCATTATTGTCATGCACATCTGATTCCGGTTGGAAGTAATTTATATAAAGCATTTATGTGCGTGTCTTAGTGTAACAATTAGTTTTTCTTTTTAATTTATAGAGGGAGAAACGGTGAGGCGAGACTTTTGGTAAGTATCGTCGATGAACATCCGCATAACAGTTATGCAAATGCGAAGTACTCCCGTCCTCCAATGACTACTCATAAACGGCACGAGACGCAACAGCTGTCCCTTTACGGCGGTGTCATGTGGTCGAGAGTTACCTCCGTGGTCGTGCCGACCCTATTCAGCTGGTAATGAAGTATTACACTTTATACAATTTGAGACAATTTTAATGCCACTTACAAAGTGGCCCAAAGGGGGCTAAAGAAGTTTATATTTAAATTTATCCTTTGGCTGCGTGGCTCGCTATCTGGTCATTCTGTACCGCTCCCGCAGTGCGGCACCTGCTGCATGGCTCGGGTGTGATGATGACGACGGAGTACGCCAACACGTTTGCTCCACTTAGAAAACACGACAATGTGGACTCTTGACACGAAACTAATTAACAAAGAAATACTCTAGAATTTTTTTCTCAATTCCACCTACAAAGTAAATTGCATTTGTAAATTCTTCAAAGTTTCTCACGTCGGTGTACGAATTCTACCCCGCTGCTACAATGTTTAATATATTTTTTGTAGATATTTACATTTAACATATATTTAGACCACACGATAGAAGTAAAACTTTATAGAATAGAAGAAATATTCGAGAAATTGAAGTACACTGTTACACACATTCTACATAATACGAATTAAAACTTACTGAAAAAAGAATATGCAAGCATTCAAATACTTACCTACTGGCATACATGTTAAATAGAGAACAAAAGGAACTAATAATAATAATAACACCGATATTTAAATTTTCCCGCAGGTAACATTTTAGAAGTGCTCGCATCTCTATCCGCTACAGACATATACTAAATTTTCTCTATTTCTCCCTCTTTCTACCTTCATTAACATATACCTTTCTCTCAACTTCCGTTGGCCTCGTTTCCGTAACGCTCTCTTCACGCATTTCCTAGCTTATTCCCCAAGTAAAAGGTACTTAAAGAAGATATACATGAATAATATTTTCTTTATACTTACGTAATGTCTATCCAGATGAATATCCTACGGTGGCTGTCTCTCAAGAGACCGATCAACTGAGCACAATATATTAACATGAACAAGTATGTATATGTGTGTGTAGACACGAGTGCACTCTGTTCACACATTGCCCTATTCCGTTGGGACGGTAGTTCGACACGACTGGAGAAAAATCATTGCGTAAGACCTTCGGTTTAACGCGCTTTACGAGGCACTGTGTACTTAGGAACGATTCATAATGAGACTTGAGTGTCTGCCTCGTGGTGACTGTGGTAAGTGTGTTCTACTATTGATGTGAGGACCCTGTGTGTTACTGGGATTTTCCAACTTCCAATCTCAGTCCGAAGGCAAGAAACTGACGGTGTTATACCCCCGAGCCTCGGAGAAAACGTTAAGCCGTTGGTCCTGCGCCTGATTTCTCGCAGGTCGTGTCGTATTGCCGTTTCATCGGAATAGGTTCAGTTTGGTCAATAAGTTGCACATAGTAAATCTATTCTTGTAAAGGAATATCTGAGCAGTTTACGTTTTAAGTGTTATACATAGGCCATGCTACATTGCAGCCGAATTGAGGCGGCGTGACCTGGGATGTATTTGCTTACACGATATCGCCGTGAAATGTCAACTTTGTTATCCGGTTTCGTGTGGTCTGTGAGTAGCTTGTGGCCCATTGGAGAGGAGGAGAAAAGTAGAGCAACGCACTGGCATAGTAATTATGCGGATGTTAATGGGTGTCGGTAGTAATTAAGATACACCGACTACTCCTTTGTATTATAATGTATTTGACACTTTTTGCAATGGTGTGATAAGCCGTTATCTGCCCGACATTTTCTTATCCGGTGTAGTGTTCGCTCACGCAAGACGGAGGGTTTCACATAGAGATTTTGCAGAAAGTGCAAAGTCCAATCATCAAAGATATCTCAGCGGAGTACTTCGATCGGGTGCCCCGCCACCCAAACGCTTTCGTCACTAACGCAGTGATCTATGATCCAAATTGTGTCCACTACAACCCAGACACACGTCATGTCAGACGGCAACACACACATTCGTCTCCGAACAGTCCGAACGACTCCCTCAGAGTAGGGTCTAGTTTCAATACGAACCGCGATTTGTCTCGCTCAAATAATACCGCCGTACCGGTTAGGTATTATAAGACTATCACGCGAGTTTTTCTTCCGTCTTCACCCGTGAGAAGGGAAAGAGGGGGTGCTCCCCCGTCGTGATCCTCTCCATGAGCCATACGTTCACGTCAGCGCCAAGGCTATCTCTCTCTCTCTCTCTCTCTCTCTGAATGCAAGCCATTTTTTTCGTTTCGTTTTTCAACTTTTCTACTTTTGCTTTGAACAGAACAGAAATTCGATCCTTCCACACGGACGGATGGTGTTAAAGGATACCCGTCCTTTAACACCGTCTTTGTTACTTTATGAATATAAAACACTTAAATCCTGGCGTCTGACATAAAATAAGCCGCAAGTTTATTAGAAAATAAAAATGTCTGTCGGCATTTGTGGATTGGAAGTTGATGCAAATGTAATATTGCAGACGAGGGACTAGAGATTTGTCGGGAGGTGAAATATTTGCACTGGCAACTGTGGAGGCTTAAGGCGCCTGTCTGTACGATTTCAACCTACCGAATTTGTTTGTGATATTTTGTAGAGACTAGGGTGAATGCACGACGTATATTTCAGGACTCAGAAATTTATTTAGGGATGTAATTAAAATTACGGTAACTTTTCAGGCTCGATTGAAATTTATTTGCACTTGGCACTGTATCGTGGACTCTTTTCACTTCCGAGTGTGTCCGAGTGTTTCCGAGTGTTTTCTGTGACATTTTATAGAGACGCCGATTAGGGTCACCAGTCTCCTCGAACATCCAGCATACACCAGGAATGATTATTTATGTAGCTGTATTATACTTGCAATGTGAAGTATACCACGAATCAAGAATGTGCTGTTATCGCACACCATGAAGTTCAATGTTACCATAGTGACAACTGCAAAACAACATTAAATTTAATCCGGCAGTTTAAGTGTACTACGTATACAAACACATAAGTGAACAGGCAACTACATACACAAAAGGATCACCAAATGCCTTTCCGTACAATACAAGCAATGAATGCTGATATATTATGTGTACGTTCATCTAATACACGTTTGTATGTGATCGGCTAATCCGCGCGATATATACATGCGCGTGCCGGACGGACAGGGGGAGTCCCCGCAGGGGCTGTGTTGCGTGAGGGATACGCGGTGCGCCAGGGACGTTCGATCACTAGACCAAATATACTAGACGTCACATTCACTTCGCAAACGTACAATTTTGAAGTTTATATTTGATATTCTATAACGGGGCAAACGAGCAGTCGGAGCCTTTTGATGATTACCGACGCCCGTAAACATCCCTCCATGTGTTGCCCTCCTTCCTTGCTCCACTACAATGTTCCTCTGGAAACTCACAAATCACACGAAACTCTGCTATATCATGTTATAAAGAGACGTCCTCGGTCGTGCTGATTTTATCCAGCTGACATGCAGCATGACATGAAAAGATTGTAAAAATAGTTTCAAATTTATAAAAATTGCAAATGGCATAACAATATAAAAATTAAGCAATTAAGATAAATTTAGTTAAAAATATCCTTGAAGTAAGTTATATACTTTGATATTTATATAATATAGTCGGTGCAGAGCTTTTCAAATTCTTAAGCACACAAGACAGCGTAACATTTTACATACGCAAATGTTCAAGTCTGTGTACATTAGAATGATTTATACCCAACGTTTTAATGAATATTGTTCGTAATGTTAATTTACGTTATGATAATTATGATTAAACGTTATGATGTTGATGTACGTTATGAACAATATGCATGCAAAAACGATAGTTGTGTTCATCTTACAATGTACGTGTAACGTGGTATGTCTATGTATGTAAAATTTTACACGTTGGCAAACGAGTAATCGCATCATTTTGACGACTACCAACACCCATAGACATCCGTATTGTTGTCACAGTAGCCTTCCTTTCCCCTAACCTCATATGGGCCACCGTATACACACAAACCGCAGGAACGTGACAGCATACCGCATAACCGCAGGAACGTGACACGTAGTATGAGAGCGAGAGCTATTTCGTGTACTTTAAGAATTTGAGCCTCTATATCCACTTCTGGGCCTAGCTAGGCCTCTTTCGTAAAACACCCAAAACACAAGAACTACACAAAGTCTATGTGATAGAGAAAAGAGTAGCCATCACACATCGTTGTTATGTAAAAGGTAGTATATAATGTAATTGCTATATACGGAATTACTTGTAACTAGCGTAAGAATGTGTAAAAGGGACTGACGATTCATATTTCCGTGTGAATTGCGAGGTAGAAAATGGTGTAGAAATATTTAAGCTAACAAAAGGTCACTTTCAATTTCACCCCAACTTAGCACTCGAAACTTTCGGTGCGAATGTTTTCAGGAAAATAACTTTTTTAGCACAAAATTTACATTAGTAATTATTTTGTAAAATACTCCGTTAAAATCTTTGTATAATTATTGTTATGAATGTTTAAAAAATGTTTTCTTCTGTTCGGAATTCGGAGTAATGGATGGTTTATTATATTGGTTTATGATATTATTTGTTCCGTATATCACGAACACTAAAAAATATTGGATCAAACATTAAATTGTAAAACCTTGACTGCACAAAATACACTTTATGTATCTAGTGTCACTCGTGTTATCAAGATGCTTCTAACGACCTCAAACCTTAAAAACCGTGTAGACGTTCAGGGTGTAGCAGGTTTTCGGGTCGGCTAGCAACTAGTGGACTGTATTTATAGGAAAGGAAACACTGTTGTCATTTCGCTGTATTCACTTATAATGTATTTGTAACTTTGACACATGCACTTCATATGTATACATATTGTTAATGCACAGGCTGTCAAATTTGTGTTACCAGTGCGAACTATATTTACTATTGTTTCCATGTTGCCAGAAACAGCAGGAAACATCGGAATCTAAATTGGGAGATAAGCTAGAAGAACATCGCTGCAGACCAGATGTTGAGTGTAGTCAAAATTACCTATGTAAATGGTCACTTCCAGTAGCACTATATGTCCGTGACGTGACAAGCAAAATGTAATATTCCTGGGGTAGTTCCAAGGGGTACTTTCTACTAATGTTATCGAATCGCACTTATTCCCACTTCCAGATATTGAGCAATGAAAGAATTGAAATCATTTACTAGGGTCCATGTGTGGTTGTGGCGTAGGGGTGTGACCCCATCACACGCGTAACAACAATATAGATAAGTGATAAGTAAGATAGGGTCTCACAAGTGCCTACTACTATTCCTGGTTAGCATATTAAGAAGATATTATTAAATTGGCAAATTTACTGCACATTTCGGTTTTTCCGATTACCGGTTGGTAGTAATTAATATGCAACATTTACGTGGTAGTTAAGTTCACTAAGAATTAAGTATGGAATGGCCACTTGACACTTCTAACATTAACCTGTAGAAGCTGTTCTGAGGCTTATAAATCTCCAAGTGTTAATTAAATAGCGCAGGCCGCAGGTATATAGTGACAGATTGACTACTTACACAGGGAATATAAATTGCGTCGTAGCACTGACTAGTGACTTGTAAAGAATCCGCTTTTTTAATTACCAATACAAAGTTTTTATTGTAGCTTTTGTGCTTAAGTGAGCAAACTAATAGACGCCTTACGATGACTATCGACGCCTATAGACAACCGCATAATTATATGCAGTTGTGTTGCTCATCTTTCCTCCCGTGTGCTAGCCAATTTGATTGCAATGCAGCATATCAATGCCTATCCTAAATTTCGCTCTACAACCCCATGCTGAATCTCACACGTTAAATAACAATATGTTTCTGTATCGCTCAGTATTACCGATTTTTCACACAACTATTATAAGTCTTTGAGAAGAGAGTTCCATCAATGTTTTCAACGATCGGCTTCGGGCAGTTTATGTGGTTTTTATTTTAAAGCTGCTGGCCGCTAGCCGCTGCGAACTTGATAAATTTTACGCGATTGACAAAAAAAATTTTAACGGCGTTTTTGTTTCTTAGTTACAGCTTTTTTACAGATTCTGTGAGAATAAACCTTTAAAAACAATATGTTTCATAATTTATAAATAGATATTTATTTCTATATAAGATTACTATTTTAATTTTGTCATTATGTCGTCGTACAACTCTAATGTCCGGGACTGCCCGGATTTGTCATAGCTTAGGGGCGTTTGGGCGTGCGGAAGGGGCTGTTAAAAATTGTCCGGGTGTGTCTTGTGGTATCAGGGAATACAAATCTTATTAAAAAGAACTCGTAATCGTAATGTAAAATAGCCGACGATTGATTGACAGCGCCGCTACCGGACGTAATTTTGTCAATTTTTGTCAAACATTGTTAAATAAATTGTTCAAATAAAAAAAAAAAAAACAAATAAAAACTGTACATAAGATTCTTTCCTTACTGTGTAACTGATTGACTGAATGAAAGCCGCATAGCCTAACCTAGAAACTTTAAATTACGTACGGTTCCTTTTATGATGTAAGTGCACACTACACTAGGCAAAAAGGATTTTTGAAGGATTTCTCGAAATCCAACCCCGAAGTTTTAACGTCTATAATATGGAATTTTATCATGTTACGCGGGTGAATTAGGGGGGCGTTGCTAGCAAATGATATACGGATTCTAATTTAATTTTATTTTAACTCGTGAATATTATTCTATAGCCACATTGTTTTCCAAATTACGTGCCAAATGAACCCGGCCTTACACCAGAAACTTCTGGGAAAAATAAACATAAATTGTGAATTATCACAATCGGTATCACTTTTAGCTATCAGAATTGTGGATTCTTGTATATGGCAATAACATCGAAATAAATTAATTAACGTTCTGAAGTTTGATAAAAGTTGGGTGTCCCACATAATAGTGCAAATGAATGTCCACGAACCGTGGAGTGGACGTCTACGCCAGTAATAAATCTGTCTGTATGCGGATCAGAATTCGTTTGTCAGATAATTAATAATATATAACACATGTGCTCGATGTTGTGCTGCGTGCGGGCGGTGCCGTGAAATATTCAGTGCAATGCGACGCGCATTGTTTCCTCCAGAATGCGGTAAGTGGACCTTCATGTGGAATTTCAATTATTCTATACTCATTATCATTGTGATATTTTTTCCGACTGCGTTCGGTTTGACGGAACAGAGATTACGACGTGTTTAGCTAGGCATTTTGTCGTTAGGGTGACGGGACTCTTTTTCGTCGATGTAAAATATCATTCCAAGTATAAGAATATCGCATAAAAATATCTTGGCGAAGACAACATACGAGCCTATGAAAAATAACACCCCTATGTAAACTGACACAACATTGTGGCTGAGATGTGCTGAACCGCCAGCCCCCGCTCCACGTCACGTGGATTTTGGCCTTCGGCCAGATTTGGCTCTCAGCGGTTCAGAGCAAGTGCTCCTCAGATGAATGTCTCGTCCCATTTCGGAATTATCACAATTTCGCACCAACTGCGGCGCGCTCGGCAAGTTTTGAAATAACCTCTCTACAGATTTTGTGTTGTTTGCGTCGGTACTTGTAAAATCTATAGTAATAATATAAAGCTGAAGAGTCTGTTTGTTTGCCAGAACGCGCAATTAATGATTGAAAAATACCGATAGAAACGGAGACCACGTTATATTGTCTAGATTGACTACCAGAAAGCTTTCGAAACGGTGTCACATTGGGGAATTTGGGAAGCGTTAAAGGACCAGGGTGTAGAACAACAGTACTCTACTTAGAAGTCTATACAAAAATAGCACAGGTAAGTTTATGCAGGAAACCGAAGGCCCATGCTTTCCCATCAAAAGAGGCGGAAACAGGGAGATCACTTATCCCCAATTCTATTCATAGCTGTACTGGTATCCATCTTTTGGCAACTAGACTGGAGGTTTATGAGGTATAAACATAAAAGGTAAATCTGAGACATCCCCACTTTGCAGACGTTCCAATTCCAACAAAAGCCATGGTGATGACAGACTGTATAGATTGACCAATAACAGCGGGAGGAGAACCCTTGGAATATACTGACCTAAACATATATCTGGGAAAAGCAAAATAACGGGAAGAAGATCGAAAGAAGCACACAAAGCACCTGGAACAAATATTAGAAATTGAGAGAAATATTCAAGAGCACCCTGCCTACGTACCAGAAAACCAAAATCATGAACTAGTGCCTACACCAAGCCTCATGGATAAACATGGAAATTTACAAAGGTCATAGAAGACAAAATAAGAACTTGCCAACGAGGTATGAAGAGGAGCATGCTCAGTGTAAGAATTTTATTAAAAATAAGATAAATAATTAAGTCAACAACTCGCGAAACAGGTAAAATGGAAGTGGGCCCATCATGTGGCACGACTGCACGCTAGCCGCAGGACTGGACTAGTGACGACATAGAATGGACCGCTCGGAGAAATAGGAGAGGTGAGATATCACAAGATGGAAAGAGGGAATTATAAGGATCGCCGGAGCAGACTGGACAGAAGTAGCCCAAGACGTGGATAAGTGGCTAAATTAGGAGAGACCTGTGAAGACTGGGTTCTTGCTGAAAACAAGAAGTAGAAACATCAAATTTAACACTAGGATTAAGAAATTTAACCTAAACTAAACAACGCAAATNNNTACTAGATTCGTATGTAGATTGTAATTTTCACCCTCGAATAATCACCCAGAATACAATGTGTTTTGTGGCTCATAGTACTTGACAGCTTACCTGTTATAGTGGCCGTGTGTGATAAGCCGTGCGATATACCTCCGATCGTTAACGGGGTCATTGACTGCCCGCTGCAGGGCTGGTAAACCCATTTGCCTGTGCACAGTACATTCAGCGTATTACATACACAGAGCGGTGACTCGACGCTTTATGACAGTCAAATAGTTGTGGGCGTAGGTGTTTGCCTAGCTCCGTAGTGTTTGCTAGAAGAGACGGATACACTCTCTAGTCTAGTCTTGATAACGGGTAGTGCCATGTTTCGCTGTCGTGATTTGCGAGTTAACAGTGGGTTGTCAGGGTGGGAGGAGAAAGGGAGGACAACGCATTTACATAACTATTATGCGGATGTTTATAAGCGTCGATAAGTATTAAAAGGTTCCGACTTCTCGTCATGTATGAATGTGGTTAGGATAGGTGCATTGGTAGTAATTTGTGGCCCAGTGGCTCATTAGGAGATTGAGTTAAGGAGGGCAAACCCTATATGCGGATGTTTGTCAATAGGCATCTAATAGCTCCGAGTGCTAATTTACCCTATGCTTAAAAATCTATTGCTAAGTATAGACATAAAAAGTAGAGAGGTGCCAAGAGACACCCGAATAGAACGAAGTTGATGGATTTAGGTTAGTAGAAATTTTATACAGACAAAAATCTCTACCCTCCATCAGCAATATCCGGATCTTCTGCAGAAACCCTGTCAGGATTCATTGTTGTTATTTATTATGTACAAAAAACCAGTATAAACTTAACAAAACAAGAATAGTCGTCGCGACATACGACACTGTTCATAGCAAAATAGAAAGAAGAAACGAAAAACACTGGCCTTCTATGGGAGAGAGAGAGAGAGAGAGAGAAAGAAACAAGCGCACGCCGCGCGACTTACTACACTATAGTAAAAAGTGTGACAACTTTTCGTTTGAACTTTTGCTGTCTGGCCTCCTTCGCAACGCGCGTTAAGGAACTTCGTTCCAAAAACGTTTCATATGAATTACAGAAATTACAGAAATTAAATTTTATAAAGTTACAAATGCGAAAGTTTGTGATTATGTTTGTTACTATTTCACACTAGAAATACAGGCCGTAGATTATGGATTCCTTGAGATCTTACGCAGGTGAAACAGCACGGCACAATTAGCTTATATGATGTAAGTAGGTCTCTTTTATGAGAATTGAGAACGGTTGAAGACGGTGAGTACGGACTCGCAGATTCGCCAACAGCAAACGCGTTCAATACTGTGCGGCGTGACAGTCCACATTCTAATCACGTACATGATTACGAGACGAATGCTTCCGACCGCTTTCTTATATATCTAGCTGTAATATACTTTTTTACATCTCTTTTTGTTTGTCACATAGGGTGATTACGACGGTCCCATAAAGCTTGATGTAATATACTTATTACAGAGGAATGCGGAGACAAATAGCAAAAGCTGCTACCACGCCCACTCCGAAAAGAGTGTACGATCAAGATGATGGTGATGGATATCCTTATATATCTGATTACTTATGCCTGTAAAACGGTCACATTATACGTAGACTTCGCTGGAATATAAAGCACCTCCCCGTTCTTCTTTCACCGCCCCGGGCTCGGCCCGTTGTCATTAGTACCTAAGTCGGCGCACTTTATCAGAGTTAAAAATTTTTGCAAATATTTTGATGTGAAACACCACTTGGATATTTTTTGTGAAAATGATTTCGTGAAAGGAAATGAAAGTGTGTTACGGGTAACTGGAGATGCGGGCTGTTTGATTTTAATATGAATAATATTTTAATTTAAATAAATATTTTTCATATTTTAATGTTAATTTCGGTTGCTGCCGATGAAATATTTTCAATTAAAATTGTGATTTAAAAGACACCGAATCAAAAATGAAATGACGTCACGTGTAAGATCTCAATTATAAAGTAGGATAACATGTCAGACGCTACACATCATATGCGACTAACTACAGCAAAGCTAAGGTTTTATCAGGCTTTATATTTATAAATTACTAGCAGGCCGCCTGGCTCCGCAAGGAATTTTCACAAAATAAGGCAAAAACCATCGATTTGCAAAAATTATATATTTTAGTTTCCGCCTCGTAAACCTTTCAAGTTATCGTAACAAGAAATTCAATTTGAGACATAACAACTGCTGTCGGGACTGCTAGTAGCTCAATAATTTCGGCAACAATAGAAGGATTTATTTTGATATTTTTCCACGCCTTTGGATATATTATCGAGGTTTTCTTAATTATCTTTAACGTTTAAGAAAATCTTTTTTAGCCAATCTTTATCAGATATAATGTAGGATATTAGTTGTAAAAAAATCGAATAGGTCCAATAGGTTCAAACGCTATTTAATGCAAATAAACAAACAAGAGTTTTGCAAGAGGTAGTGCCATGCTGCATTGCATCGGAATTGGGCCAGCACGACCGTGGAGGTACCTCCCGCTCACTTGACACCGCCGTAAAATGACATCCACTACATATAGTGAGTAGCTGGTGGCCCATATTGGGGAGAGGGGAAAAGGAGGGCAACGCATCAGCATAGTAATTATGCTGATTTTCCTCCTATTTCTCGTTTTGGGGGCAAACTATACTATGAAAAAACAATCAAATGTTACCTATTTATTATATTAGTATAGATTATCTGCAGGCAGCCGAATAGCAGGGAAGCGGCCGTCTTCGTATCAATTGCTAGATACCTACTTCTGAGACGAATGAGGCTGCTAATTATGTGGTTGCGTACATCAATACCATTTTCCGCGTCACGTTATTACGCACGCACTCGTGTTAACACAACCGAATCAAATTCGCCCACATTAATAAACGATAGCACATCTGACCTATGTCACTGTGTGAGTCGTTTTTTGCTCACTTGATTGATTGACACAGCCAACACTGGAGGTATAATTAAACGCGCGGCTTCGGAAACTCGTTTATCATAGATAACCCGGGACTGGGTTCGGCTTGATAAGCCCCATTTACAATTGTTTTCAGGCTGGACTTATTGGAATTGGTGTAGCGGAAATTCTGTGCGTTTATTCAATATTGTTTGTTTTTCACGAGTACGAGTTGAGTTTAATACTCAGGAGTAGAATAAAGATGTTTAAGTAATATAATAATAATAATTAGTGCACTTATCTCACCACTTTCTCGCAGCCCAGAGACAAGTACCGTAAGTACGTGTCTTACATATACTAGATAGAGGAAATATATTTAATTGTCTTTATATATTTAAGATTTTCTTTAGGAATACGCCCTTATGATGCGTACGAGCACCCTTCTAATGCGATCATGTAGAAGGGAAACAAAGCGGTCTAGTGCGAGTTGGATTCGCGGACGAATGGTGCTATCTATAAAATGTCGTATTTTATAGATAACATCATATGTCGTATTTTATACATATAAAATTGGATTTTCGTACTGGCCAATTTAATCAAGAATTACTCCTCTTTGGTAAGGAATTCCAAATTCAAATTTGTACAGCTACTTACTCATGTATTT
Source organism: Eumaeus atala (assembly GCA_017140195.1). Lineage (NCBI taxonomy): Eukaryota > Metazoa > Arthropoda > Insecta > Lepidoptera > Lycaenidae > Eumaeus > Eumaeus atala. The sequence goes on along the minus strand of JAFELO010000632.1, from coordinate 926,035 downwards.
GTGCTTCGATGGCCACCATTCATTTGTTTTTTCTTTTCTGTTTTTTTTTTTTGTGTTTGCGTCACAATTACAAAATGAAAAACTTAAAATATCGCATTATTTACGAGTTCCGTTGTGGCACTAGTGCCGCGGAAACGACTCAAGGGTGAGTGATGTGTATGGCGATCGTGTTGCAAAAGAAAACTTAGTTCGTTTTTGGTTCCATCGTTTTCATTCTGGAAATTTCGTCCTGCAGAACAAGCTTCGTGAACGGCGTGAGATCCAAGTTGATAGTGAAGAGTGGAAGGCTTTTGCGGAAGCGGATCCATCGCAAACCACGTCCGAGATAGCTGTAGACTGCGATGTCAGTGGTAAAACTGTTTTAATTAACTTGAATCATATTGGGAAGATTAAAGAGTTTGAAAGGTACCTCACGAATGGACTGAAGCAAAACGGCAAAGGCGCGTCGACTGCTGCGTCATATTACAAACCGGCACAATAATGAAGGTATATCAAACCGAATCATTACCTGTAATGAAAAATGGATTCTTTACGACAAGCCGCTCAGCGTAGTGGTCCTGGCCAGCTAACCAAATCCTGCCCCAAGCGAAAATTAACCCTAAAAAATTTGTTTGTAAGTGTTTGGTGCAGTAGTGCCGGTATTGCTCATTACCGTTTTCTCAAATCAAGCCAGACTATTACGGCTGATGTCTATTATCAGTAATTACAAACCATGATGGAAAAGCTAGCGGCTAAACACCCCAGGCTGGTCAATCGCTCCACGCCACTGCTGCTTCACGACGACGCTAGACCACACACTGCGCAACAGACGGCTACCAAATTAGAAGAGCTTGAATTGGAAAATCTAAGACATCCTCCATACTCCCCGGACCTTACTCCAACAAATTTCCATTTTTTTTCGAAATTTGGACAACTTCTTGCAAGGGAAAAAATTGTGAACTCTGATGGGGCAGTCCAAATCGGCTTCAAAGATTTTATTGACTCTCGTCCGACTGGTTTTTTTTAAATAAAGGGATCAATGAAGTACATATGAGATGGCAAAAGTGCATAAAAAACAATGGTTCATACTTTGATGAATTGATAATATATTATATTAAAAAATATTCGACTTTTTGTTCCTCCCAAACAAAACGCCAATTTCACACTTAAGGACTTAACATTTGTAGCTATAGCAGCAACGACAATACATCATGTGTGATGTATTGTCGTTGCTGTGCTATAATTATAAGCTATAGAGGTTATAATTATAGCACAGTTCATGAGACAGACTCATGGACAGCGGAGTCTTAGTAGTAATAAAGTGTAACACGTTGAACCCATTGGGTACCGAACCCTAAACTCCATCAGATGACGCCAAAGATCCACTTATTACTAAATTGATGTTCCGTGAAGCGCAGAGTTCCCGCTCAACATTTGAATTGTTGAAACCTAAGTTAAAACCTGCGTGTAATTCATGCGGGCGCTATCAGCGAGTGATGCGGACGGCTATTGGGAAATAAAAACCTTTTTGAATATGTGTTGTACTGTACATGAACTATAATTTTTTAAACAAAGCTATTGATCTCAGTAACATGAATTATTTAAAAATCTCTACATGAAAAAAAGGTCTAAATTCGTCGCAATTTTTGAACATATGTTTAGTCTACATGGCTGCCTTGAGCTTTGATTATGTTTATCACTATGTCCCAAGCAGAGAGAAGAACCCTGCCATCTTCTGTATTGAAATTTAGATATTTTTTATTTCAATAGCCTCATAATAGGAATATGTGGAAAAGAAGGGGAAGATACTACAGCTAGTGAGTAGCCGGTGGCCCATTGTGAGCGGAGGTGAAAAGGAGGGCAATGCATCGTCATAGTAATTATGCTGATGCTCATGGGCGGCGGTACTCGTGTAAAAGTTTCTTATTTCTCGTTTTGTCTCCCTATACTATAAAAAAAAATATTTTCGATAATAGCACTTGTTTTTTTTTTCTCGGTGATAAGTAGTGGTTTCTGTTGCAGGTATGGCATCGCAATTATCACATGTAGAATACGTTGTAAGTTATAGTAACCGTAGTTTAGATTAGCGAAAACAATGTTAAATTTATAGCGACTACCTGAACACCCAATGTTGACTAACATATTGATTAGAAGCACTCCCGTGCTGCATTGAACCCGAACTATGTGTTGTAGAACAATGACAGCCATCCTGTCCCAGCCTTGCGGTTGGTGCGTAGTCCGCTAGCCCATGGGGAGGAAGGCCGATACCTTGTCTGCATAACAATTATGATGTACGTATGACTGTGGGCGTCCGTAGCTTTCTAAAAGAATATGTTGCAGGATAAGGAGGTAACGTTATCCTATATAAAAAAATAAAAATATAATTACATGACGTATGGTGCTATTGAGATCTACTAGTCTCTAGTAGGAGATAATACGGCGGGAACGTACAAGAGGGATTATTTTATTGTCGTCTGGCGCGAGGATACGTGACACGTCACCACGTCTCCCGTGGTGGGTGGGCTCCACCTCCCAACCCCCGCACTTATCTCCATAACACGCGCTGCTAGTAATATTCTATTTTACAGTTAAATGAAAAAAGGCGCAGTTGAGCGAGAGCTATGAGTGACTAGTTCCACGCTTATCTTGCGAGCTGGCGGCTTGAGGCATATTCTACATAAAAGGCTAGATTTCAAAAATAATTTATATCCTTAAATTCGACTTTATTCATGAAACAAATATAATGTGTACATTATCGCCGAATAGTTTACATCCCCTGTGCTTGTTATGAAACAGAATTCCCAAATGCTGTCTGTCTGTATGTGATCGATTTTCTCGAAATGTACTGGAGGGGTTTGCGCTTTCTAATCTAGTATAGAGCGATATCCGAGGTAGATTTTATCGTATAATTCGGCCCCCCTTATTCACGGGCCAAGCCGAAGAGATCTCTTGCGTGTGTCTTGAAGTGTTGTATTGAATTGAGTATAAACCTGAGAGGTGTAGGAGTGTGTTTACGTATATAAAATTTTGGTAATATAAAAAAAGTGAACGATTCAGCTCCGACATGACACTGGAGCTTACTGCTTAAGAGTGTACACGACTCTGAAGTATATTAAACATAAGAGACGTAAGCGCAACAATGCGATTAATAATAACAGTCCGAAGTCAGGAAATAGACGGTGTTACACCCCCGTGCCTCGGGCGCCCCTCGTGTTCCTCTCCGGTCGTGTGAGGGAGCAGGGCGGACTCTTGTACCTGCGAGCACACTTGTGCACTGTAACATGTCCTGCGTATTTGGCCAGTTACTACAGGGATGGCCTCCGCAGCCGAAATTCGTTTAGGTCGACATTACTATTATTATAAGGTGGTTTGTTCATATAGCGGCTATCGGCACATGTGATACCCACGACCAAAGACATGCTTACATCTCGTAGTTTTATTGTACAGCATAAGGGGGCAAATGAGAGTCGGGTCCATTTTAATGACTTCTGACGCCCATAAATTAACATTCGCATCATTGTTGTGCATATGCTTTGCTCTCCGTCAGCTACCCCAATGGCTCTTGGCTATATAAGCTCCAGGAAACGCGACCGCATAGCATAGTTTAAGACAATAATATCATGTGAGCGAGAGGTACCCCTGTTGTGGCGACCCAGTTTGGCTGCATTGCACTAACTTCTTACTAAAATATCGTGATTGGCCTCTTTTACTTAAATTCCTTGTTCCTAATTCCCCAAAAATAATTTTCCCGCTCCGAGGGTGCACTCTGGGATCATTTTACCTACCTCTCAGTCATGCTGGCCCGATTATTCTGCAATGTAACTCTACTCATCTTTCTTTTTTTAGACATACTTTGACAAGATGCAACTGCGCATGTACTGCATGTGCTATAGTTGTAAAATATAGAGCGAGGAATGTTAAGCACGAAGTGTATTGACAGCGCTTCAAGTGGTGCAACATTTAGGGCGAGCTCCTATTGGGAGTCAACTGTCGCTCAGTGCTCTGTTGTAATGGGCTATCCCTTTGCAGTAAGGTAACGTTTGGCAAGTAGGAACGTTCGACACGATTGGAGAGAAGTGAGGTGCAGGACCGAGGGCATAAAGTAAAATTCCCGACTTCGGACTATTATAAGAAATTGAAAAAACCTAAAAAATCTTTAGGTCCGCCCTGGAAGTCGAAACCGAGGCCTCAAGGTTAGTTACACATGCTAACCGCCCGACCAATATTATGATATATGATGATTGTTGGTCCGGGGCACCTCACCAAAGGCGGCACTGATGATACTCCCGGTTACTTTTGTAGGTATTCGGCATTGTAATGTGAGCCGCACTCACCGCTGGACCCCACCCAGGGCCAGTGAAGGCACGTTAATGCGTTTCCACGCGTCATCAAAAAAAATACATATAACTGCGGTAGACTTTCTAATTTCTAGCGTAAACTATAAAGACTGACTTCGTCGTCCATGAACAAGCACATTTGGCCCCAGATTAAGGGAGTCGGCTAGTCTCACTAAAGATTGGCCGCCTTACCGAAGTTCCAGGAGGAAAATAATGTATTTAAAGACAAACACAACATTGTTATGAATGAAGTTGAAATGTGTATTCTGCCAAAAGTACTCTGAACTAAATAAATTAACAGCAAAGCGATGAAAGCCGACCTACATACGTTCTCGGACTAGTCGGCTTTTGAGCAATTTAAATTCAGCACTAACTTTTCTCTTCATTGGGGTTTTGACACCAAAAGTCCACTTGAAATGTAAATATGCCGTGCATTAATCGCAGCGGCATATATTACATTGTGTTTTTTTGAGCTGAACTTATGCTGTGGAAGCGAAGGGAAGCTGCAATGCAGCTGCATCCGATGCAATGTCTTGCTCATTGAGCAACGAGCCTAGGTTTGGAGTCGTAAAGGGGTCCGAACTTCCACTCGCCTGTAGATGTGAGTGATGCATCCCGATATGAGAATGTCAATAATAGCTAATTTAACTATTAGTATCACAGCCCTCTGGCTGTGGTCACTCATCCCCCGACTCTGACGTCGAGACTTGCTTCGCAGGTCTAATGAAAATCCTGAAGTACCCCTGGCTGCGATTCCTGGTGTTACATGTGTAATCACAGGTCACGAGGACGTGTGTTCTACTCGTAGATTCGTTTATTATAATAAACAAATATACGAGTGTACGTAGATTTGTTTACTATAATAAACAAATCTCCGAGAGGTAGATTTTATTATTGTATAAAAAATGACTTAGAATATTTTCTGGCTTCGCCATTACAGAACTGGCGTGACGACGTGTGCGTCCTTTTATACATTTTTTTAGAGAATTAAAATGTTTGCGCCTTCAGAAGGACATGAGTGCTAACCGCCCTGTGAGAACGCGTATATCCGGACGGTACAGGCTTGACTACTCTGTGGACGTGTCGAACTGCTGCCACACCCGTCGAAGAGACGTAGATTGACCTTGCGTTAGCTCATTTGTGTTTGATATTTGGCTACTCTGTTTATACGAATTGGCAGTAGCCAGAATTCCATACAAACACTACACAATAACCCTAAACATCTCCTAAAAGGTTCGCTGAACCGGAATTTATTGCAAATTGTCAACCCTGTAATGTCGGCTGAGAGAAATAAAAATCAATAGCCAATTTCTATTTCCCCATCCCGACTAAATGAGATAAGTGTCCGCGGCATTCCTATGGGCAGGGGAGAGGGGAGGGGTGAGTCACGGGGCAGGGCGGGAGATTAGACGGGAGTTATGGAAACCGGCTTACCTTAGCTAATATTATAGTTAGTTTGAGTGTGGGGTTGAAAATGGTTTCAGGGTCAAATATTCATAATATACGTGTCTTGATTGTTATTTTCTTTCCGACCGGAGGCTCTGACTCTTAATCAGGTCACCATTATCAGGGATATCTCATTGGACTTAAACATTACACGGGTGTCGAATGCTGGCTACGTTACGTGTCTTTTAGAGAATGTGACAAATGAATATTAGCCAAAGATTTTTAAATGTCTTAACTTAATAAAAAATATCATAACCAGAGAAGTCGGAAACTTTCAATCAGTACCGACACATAAACATCCTCATTATTGTTATGTAGACGTATAGCCTTGCTTACCTTTTCCCTGCCAATGTACCACTGGGGAAAACATACAAATCGGTAGATACACGACAGCATGGCTATGACTTTTGGGTGGTAACATGTGAGCTGGAGGTACCTCCCCGGTAGTACCGTACAACTCGGCTGCAACGCGTGCTGCAATGCACTTATCTCTTACCAAAATCTGTACAATTTTATCTAGCCGCATAAAATCCTTTTCCTGTGTGGATGCTTGTGCGCTCACGTTATTCAAAAAGATTTGTATAATTTTTATATAAAAGTACATTAGCGATAAAACCACAATCGAACCTGCGCTGTCTTGTACCAAACTCCCGCAACATCACTGCGCCAATGGAACCTCTTAGATAGGACTTAAAAAATAATTCCGTATACCCAACCATTGTTCCCGGGCAGCTATAATAATAGAAACATTTCTAGGGTTCCGCACTGCGTGGTGCGGTGTGCGGAGCCTTCCGTAGTGCGGAGCCCTAAAAATGAAAGTAAAAACTGTACCACATTGATGTCTTAAATTTACGCGAATGTTACTCATTACAATAAAACTACTTTTACGGATTATTTCGCGGTTTACTTGATTATTTAACTAGCCCTGCGTTACAGAAGCTTTACACCAACCGTCGGGCCAGTTGAATAATTAAGTAAACCGCGATAAAATCCGTAAAAGTAGTTTTACGGTAAAGATAAACTGTACCCTTATAGGATAACTTTGTGATACGTCTGTCTGTCTGTCCTTCAAAACAAAACGAAAGCAGTGAGACACGGAGAGAGGTTTTATAACACAGAAACAGAACATAGGAACATTAAAGCCTTAACACTATTTGTATGTGTAGCATGAAATATGCAAAAGTGCATACCGACGTATAAAGATTTGTGAAGCCTTGGTGACTATTATATATCTTGGTGACTCTTATATATCTTGGTGACTCTTGTAAGCTATTTAAAACTTGATGATCTCGTACCACCCGTCAGTTGGGACTCGTCGCTGGGCCGGCCCGACCCGCCCGTGTCCGGTTTTTGCCCAGCGGGGATGCCACGGAATTGATTTACTCTCGCACTTGGACAGTTTACGGATTTCCTTCAGGAAGCTGCCTTTAGTTTGGATCGAGCCGCCATAGTGATTAATTATATTGTTCCCTAAATTTAAGACGCGTACTTAATTAGGCGTATAAAAACTTGCTCTAACTTTGGTTGAAGTTTATCAATTTTAATTCAGTTTGAAAAAGTGTCTAGAAACTTCAGACTATATATGTATCATCGTAAGGATTTTCTGTGTTAGTGACTGGCGAGCGCCGCCCTGTTGTCAACTAGACACTCACAGAACCCGAAGATGTGCAAGCGCGTCGCCGGCCTCTGCCAGAGGCGTAGGCTCTTTTCTTAAAGAAACCAGAAGGAGATGCAGGCAGCTGGTTCCCAAACGATGATTTAATGATGAAATGAAGAAGGTGCGCCTGAAGAGCACAGTTGTGGAATTTGAGACATCAAGGTAGTGACGGTGCAACTTAGAGTTGCAGTCATGATGCCCGAAAGTGAAACGCGGCAGTAGATGCAGAGCACGCTACCATCCGTCCGTGATGCCGACGGTATATGGAAACCTGATGGGTTTATGATTATACACGTACAGAAAGAAACAAATTAAAGACATATACACAATAGTAATAGGAACAATCAAATTATATAATACTTTATGACGTGTACATCTACCAATTTTATTATGAATTTAGTACATTATTTAGCTTTCATGCAGATAACCCAACTTTTTATGACAATTTTCGCTGTGAAAAGCTTAAAGTAATGTAAAGTAGATTTAAGATATATGGGTGGAATTCGAATCCGCAACCGTAAGGCGTAACTCCGCGAAAACCGCTACGTTACCAATTGGTCGTCATAATTACATACTTTAAAGAATTACATTGCGGATTACTTTGATTTGTCAAGATTTTTGAAGTTCATTCCGTAAGAGGCTGTCTATACTATCTACACTTATATACTTATATTTTAAAGAGGAGACATTTGTTTATATGCATTGACTAGGCTACGGAACTACTGGACCGATTTGAAAAACTCTTTTAATGTTAGAGTAATTATTAATCACATTACCAGTGATTAACACAGGTTATATAACAATTTCCAAAACCTTTTGATGATTATGAAAACTTTGATAATGTAACCAAAATGTGAAAAGAAATTCAAAGTAAATTGTTATAGCTGCAGAAATTATTGACAAAAAATTAATTTGCTGCAATTTTAACGTGTAATATTTACGAGGCCATAATTAAAATTCATAATTTTTTTATTTCTCAAAATATGTTAATTATTGTCATGTTTTGTGAGATATCCGTGCGAAGCCGGGGCGGAATGCTAGTAAGTCATAAGATATTGATTGTGAAACAAACCTGACTCCGGACTGTTTTTGAAAATTGACGAATCCTTATAACACTTCTCATCTGGTCCGACCCGCGATTCAAATCCGGGACCACACGTTTGTGGCTGAACAAGATTACCACTAGACCACAAGGCAGTCTCAGCTGTTACAATGTCTCCAACGTAAACCCTAACATAATAAATCTTCGGAGTCAAGTTATTCGCGTGGAAAACTCAATCATTTGATACGACCGATATTCAGAAAATATCGCTCCCTGCTGCTTGAGAAGAATTTTGTTTACGCCAACTAATTTGTATATACTCGTACTAATACTCACTCTTTTATAGCGGTGGGTTACTCGTAACCGGAGCCTGCAGACGACTGCCGCCCGTTGACGTCCGCATCACGCAGACTCGTTGTCCTCTCCAAAGCGCCATCAGCTATTCACAACAACAACACATCTTCACGCCAGCTCCCTAATGGGGCAGGCAGAGAGAACGGAGAGAGCCATACATCACGATCCTTACATACCCGCCTTGCCTCAAAATTATAAATCGACTATTCTCACAAATGCGACAACATTGTTACGACGGTTTCATGTGACCGAGAGGTACCACCGCGGTCGTGCCGGGCCAATGCGGCTGCGATGCAGCCTACTAACTATTCGTTACTAATAATATAAAGCTGAAGAATTTGTTTGTTTTTACGCATTAATCTCAGGTACAACTGGCCCGAGTTGGACTGTTCAACACGGAGTTTCTCTGTGTTGAACAGTCAATTTATCGAGGAAGGCTGTAGACTATAACGCTACTACTAAAGGACCGGAGCTACGCGGGTAAAACCGCAGACTGATGTTAGTACTTTATACAGATAATAAAACATACAACAGATAAAAACAACAGGTAATGATGTTGATATTAAAAGTTTTATTAATTTATACGAGTGTTGCGCCACGTGCGTGTTTAATTAAAACCACCGCAGTTAATTAGCTATACCACAGCAACAGCGGGTGAAATTGTTTGGTATTTAGTTCCGAATTTATAATCTTTGCTAATCGCATGTACCTGTCTCATTATTTTTATTGTTTGTATGGTTTTTTAACTACAAAGTGCACTTTCATCTTGTATCTTACTAACAGATATAGCGGACAGCACGCGCAGTATTGCAGTCCTTACAAAATAAATACTAAAACCTTCCTCGTTAATCTCTATGTCCGTTGGTGAAAATCGCACGCAAATCCATTCAGTAGATTTTGATAAAGAATATATCTTTTGGGGATTTTGTTTTATTATAAGTATAGACCGACTGGCTCAGTTGGTAACGTGGCGGTTAGTCCACGTGTTGCGCCAGAGATCGCAGGTTCGAATCCCTCCTAAGTCATGGATGTTAATATATCTATTATATGTATTTCTGTAATAAAAATATTAAACATATAAAATTTCTTAAACATATAAAAATCCTTACGGTACTAGCACTAGACCTGTAGCCTAGGCTAACGTGGTGATAAGTCCACAGATGTCATTATTATTATTATTATTATTATTATTACTTCTCATTTCGTCGAGTATGTGAATATAGTAAGGGTATAAGAACATAACGTGTAGACCGGCCTATTGAAGTCTTAAGTTTACGCGAATGTTACTCATTACAATAAAACTACTTACTTGTATGGAGTTTACCGCGGTGCATTTAATTAGCCCGACGTCACAAAAGCTTTGCAGCAACCACGATTATGAGTGGACTGAACACCAGGCCGTGTGCGTAAAAGTAGTTTTATTATAACATGTAGACCGACCCTTAATCTTTCATTTGTAATATAACGTCGCGTTACTACTCTCATGATTAATTAATATACGCTATTAATCTGTCGGATATTAAAAGAAGTATGATTTAGCACTTTTAATATATTCCAGAGCACGCTTCCGTATTGCAGTTACCAATGGCTTCCAGTCTCCGAGGATTCGTTGATCAGGAAACGCGTCTGATTTTATAATACGCGCAAACATCACCGACTTTGTTTGAGTGTCTCTTAAACGGATTGGCCAAGTGCCAGTCGGACTAGCATGACAACTTACATAAGCTGATAAATATACATTTGCGTGCGCATAATTATA
>JAFELO010000632.1:898066-915394 GCA_017140195.1 Eumaeus atala | reverse complement strand
CCCCAATGGGACCACCTGCTACTCAAAAACCGCACGAAAAGCGACATCGTAGGTGTCACTTTACGGCGATATCAAGTGAGCGAGATGTACCTCCCCGATCGTGCCGGTCTAATTCCGGTGCATAGGAGGATGTAGTGTCATGCACTATGCATGGCACTACCTTCTTCTGTGGTACAACTATTAATTGCCATTTGCTATGTTTCAGAATTTTTAGACCATTGAAGTGTTTGAGCTTAGCGTGTGTTTTTCTGAGGACACAATTATAAAAACGTATCAACGTAAAGTAAAATTGGTGGGATGGCGCCCGTGTGCTGCGGCTGTAATGAGACTTGATAAAGTGCAAAATGAAAACAAAAGAGTTTAAAAAGTTGGCCAATCGCTAAACAGGCTGAGGAGTCTCGCAGGCGTTGGTACTGACATGTCATGAGACGGGATGTATTCGTATAGTAAAAAGGACATGTGCTACCATACCAAAAGAGAGAAGGTGTCGCCCGAAAGCCACCTGGTGGTCAGCAGATCGCCCAAGATCGAGAGACCTGGCTAATGAAGACCAAGAGCCCCCTTAACCCCATGTACCATAGGTGATTGGTCATCAGGTCACAAACCGCACGGAACGTGACTCCCTGCTGTAACACATCAGTACCACCTATGTGAACATGTGAGCATGTGTTTTTTACCCGGTCGTTCCGACCTTCTGTTTTTGCCGAATACCCACAAAAACTATCGCGAGTGCCATCAGTGCCGTCTTTGATGAGGTGCCCCGGAACAACAAATCATTAGGGCATCTCGACGGCAAGTCACTCCCTAAGGGACCGACGCCTCCTCCAAAGAAGGGGTTGCCCCGCACCAGAGGGCAACCCACCAACTTTGGGACAGTGCAACTTGCCCCGTGCGCCAAAGCACCTCCTCCTGTTGCTCTTTTCACCCCTCTTATAAGAGGGGTACAAAGAGCGTCTCCTTCTTCTGCTCTTTAGCTCCCTCTTCTTATGAGGGGGTTGCAGAGAGCATCCTCCTCGATTCGTTCGGCATCGTCTAGGTTCAGCTCAGGCTACTGAGCCCCACCGCCACCACAAGGCATGAACCATAGTGTTTGTGGATCGTTCTGATGTAATTTAGTTGCAAATGACACACGGCTCTCCTTAAGGATGTACTCGATGATTTCTGATGAGAAAGTGAGTCTCAGAGTTACGTGCGGTCGGATAGTGTTCCACACGATTTACACTTTTCCTTTTTATAAACTAAACTTTATACACCCTTAAAGAAGCAGCTACTCCTTTTCGTTCTTCCTTTTTGTTTCATCAAAGTTAAATAAATAACCATCCCATAACATATTCCGTGTTATCCGGCGCGTTAGTCCGGAACATCGCCGAGTGCTGTCGGGGGGCGGCGGGCGCATGTGAGATGTGAGCAAATAAGTCACGCTCAACGTTTTCAATAAGCACTTAACGAAAATTTGTGTGAACAAGACACGCGTCTGCCATGTTGAAAATATAATGATCTCAACGTAAACGCTCTAGGAAATTGTGACGAGAAAGAGATTTGCGAATCCCAATTATAGACAGCAACATAATGGAAACTTTCATACGCTCTGGAAGACTTTTGTGTCATTGCATAAACTATAAGAGAGGCATTTTATGTTTACCGACGCCCGTAGGCATCAGCATAATTGTGATGCAGATATATGGTGCTTCACAAATGTCTAGTTTATTTGTTAATTAAGTTACTAACCAAGACTTAAATACGAACCTGTGTAAGCGGCCCTTAGCGTTATATTGAGCAAGTAGTGTGTGCACAGCTGACGGGCGGAGACGCGGGATCGATAATATTTCATTAGCTGGCGGTTTTGTTATCCGTGTAGCGGATGTTCCGCTATGTTGGAGCTAATTACGTGGCTGTACCGCCGCCCGCATCGCGCTCATAGCTTATCTGGGCAACTTTTAATTACGTTAAGCTGTTGCTCGCTGGTGTTATTGCTTAATTGTCATTGTCTACAGGTCTAGCGTACCTTCACACGTCATACATACTTGTAATATGCCATCGGGTTAGAGAGGATATACCACTTTACGTAACGTTAGATACCCATCGAAACCAATACACATTACGTGCGATTCGGTGACTCCGGCTAAGAGGGATGCAGAAATAAATCTTATAGACCGAATTTATATTTTATGGTGTAAATTAAGATAAATCTTTAAGTATCGTAATATGTGGTAGTCGTTTATCTCTCCTTTTTTTAATAGCATAACGGGGCGAACGAGCAATCGGAGCCTTTTGATGACTACCTACGCTCATGGACATTCGCATGACTGTTACGCAGATGCGTTGCCCTCCTGTCATCCCCCCAATGGGCCACCGGCTACTCCTGCCGGCTCCTCCTACCGGCTCCTCCTACCTACCGCATAAGGGACCTGGCGGGAAGGTGTGACGTGTTTTCTTATCGCGGCTTTGCACTCGCGCCGCACCAGCGCGCGGGCTTGCGAGGCGGAAACGCGTGTATCCGCTATCAATGTAATTTCGCCAAGTTTGATGTGTAGTGTTATTTTGTTAAATAGTAAATATATTTTTGAAATAAAAGTCGACACGCGTCCAGTTGTGGGGCACTTATATAATAGTCCAAGAGCCTTGGCAACCGGCGCGAGTGTATGAAGAGAATAACGTATGTGTAGGAGACATTACAAGACAAGTAGGACTGAATCAGGACATGTTGGGGCACACGGTTATCTCTGCCTAGGGAACTGAAGTGAAGATGTGTTGTTCCTATAGGTCTCTTCATATAATAAAATACAGGACAAAGCGCCGGTTTCGGCTGGTATGTAATATCAGCATACATTATATTATAAATCGCCAGTCATTCGACCTACGCTAATAACTTCGGCATATTAATATTTATGCTCCCAGTATTCCGCCGTTATACAATATTCAGAGCGGTATTAGCGAGTGATATTGAAGCGGGTCCAAATATAAAGGGACCGGACTTACTGGTAGCTTATTTTTAATAAATAATTTTAGCAGCGAATCAGAAACATACTCAAATTGCGAGTCCAGGGTCCAGGTGTGTCTGCGAGCTCCTTTTTTTCATTATCTGATTATGTGTGTATGGCACACCTTGATACACACCATATGACATGTTATGTAGTTCATCTCCCATCATTTTATCACATCCCACAACTGAGTACGTGAAACCGGGTCTTTATCTCGTATTTTACTATATGAAGATATCAATAGGAAAAGACACCTCCACTTCAGTTCCCTAGGTAGACAGAACCGAGTGCCTCAACATGTTCCGATCCTACACATTCATTATTCTCTTCATACACTCTCTCCGGTTGCAAAGGCTCTTGGACTATTAATATATAAGTATCCCACAACTGGACGCGTGTCGATTTTCATTAAAAATAAATGTATATACTATTTAACAAAATAACAAATTCCCTTATAAAGGAGAACCTTTGCCAGAGAACTCGGAACTTCGAAACTTGACGAACGAGCCAGTTTGTGTCTTTTAGCATTTAATAAATACATTTTAGAGAAAGACTAAAATGAATTTATTAAATGCTCTCGAGACAACTTTTAATGACGTACACATTAGACAAACAAACCTAATTATTATGAATGTGTACTCATATCCGTAATCATAAAGAATGAGGGTTATCCTACACTCTCCCTTCCTTTTGATCGTGACTTGTGTTTGTTACAAAACCACCAAGCCTTAGGACCGTAATTGCAATAACGAGAGTGGGAGGAACAATTGCTTTGACTTTGTGGGACTGTGGCCTTGCCTAATTAAACTGTTTCTTTACAACAAGAGTTTACGTGGCTTGACGTGTATAGGATAGTTTTAGATAGAGAAAGGAACAGATAGACCGCTGAACAGTTCACGAAATGTTCACGAATCTATCTATATATCTCTAGTGTAGATAGACTAAAGATTTATAGGTACCCAAATCCAAAAAAAAAAAAAAAAAAAAAAAAGGAGATTTCTGTGTTACCGCTATACATCTAATACTAAGATATTTTTTTTAAAGTGAATGTATCAATATGTTGTATCTATGAAGAGGTATGCATGCTGCATAGGAGGAGGTAGTACCACGCATAGTGCATGACACTTAATCCTCCTGTGCACCGGACTTGGGCCGGCACGATCCCACGTTTTGTGAGAAGCCGGTGGCCCAGGAGGGCAACGCATCGGTATAGAAATTATGTGGATGTTCATGGGCGTCGGTAGTCTAAAAATGCTCCGATTGTTCGTTTGCTCATCTATTCTATAACAAAAATTGCGCGAGTCCGACCCGCACTTGGCCGGGTTTTTGTTTGAATTTAGATAACATCGGGCTGATGATGATTATGAATTGTTAACCCGGACACATATTGTAAATATACAAAAGTGTGTCAATGGGTCGTAATAATTGAATGGGCGGCTGTTAAGGTAATGGTTCGACTGATAAGACCCGTCGCAGAGGTTTCGGGGGTGTGCGGGGTGAGACGTACATTAAATGTGTACTCGAGCGGCTGGTGTGTTTCGAGAGCCTTCTGGAAGATTGAAAATGTTCTGTTGTTTATTAGGTCTGCGCTAAAGTGTCGGTGTAGAAATGAGAAGAGAATCTGCGTTTGTTTGGACTTGTAAGAATGTGGATGTAGGTACAGGAGAAGGCGAAGGCCGACGTACCAGGCGTAGACTGTGTCAAGAGTCTGCGCAACCGGCGTGTTTGCCCCTTGAACGGGAGGAATAAAGGAAGACACATCGTCGTCTATACTTATTATACAACAAAGTCCACAAAACCTGTCTATGTATGTAATCGATTTTCTCAAAATGTACTTAACGATATTATGGATACTCATACGGTTTTAACCCACTGATTAGTACGAATGATCGATATAAATATAACTCTTGTTAACGTAGCAGTACAGATAGACCTTGTTATTCCCGGGGAAAGACGGTGCGGATCGCCAATATTATATACATATATGAGGATGTCTGTGGGCGTCGGTAGTCATCGAAATTTCAAACTATTTCGCACGAAAATTCATAGTTTTTATATAGTAAAATCAATAACTTTCAAAATGTTGCTTTTAGTGAAGTCGACATGCGACATCACCCGTGCGTCAATAATGTCCTCTGTGCGCCTCACGTAGCCTCACGTAGTTGTTTACTCTGCTCAGCGTACCTCCCGGGTCTGTCTTGATTAGTCGGCGTGAGAGCCAATGCGTGGACCAGGGATTAGCAACCTTTTAGCAAAGGTAGGGAGGTGACGCCAACGTATCGTCATAATTATGCTGATGTTCCTGGGCGTCGTTAGTCGTTGAAAGGCTCCGATTTCTCGTTTGTCCCCCTATACTATAAAAAATATAGTATAATAGGCTAAGAAATATTTGTATAAATAAAAGTAGGTCTAATTATATTATAGTAAACAAACTTGGCTTCGATTAATACATTTAGCGCCCTCAAATGCCCCAGGCCGGCTGAACCGGAGAATAAATATTGAATAATAATAATTAGCCGTAACGTTTTAGCTGCAATAAAATTTTCCCGGGGCTCTATTAACCCTGTAACTTAACCTGGTTAATGATTAGTTTATATTGTTAGCGCGGGCCCGAAGTGTTTGCGGGGGACTAGTGTGGGCTGCCATTGTGCTCACGTATTACGTTTGTAAAAGGAAAATGTTTCTATAGTCTTTTCACCGTGAAGAGATGTGAGCACTTTCACCACGATCATTGTCAGCTTTTAGTAGTCCATTGCAAGTTGTGTCTGTATATTACTGATTAACTTTTAGTAGTCCATTGCAAGTTGTGTCTGTATATTACTGATTAACTTTTAGTAGTCCATTGCAAGTTGTGTCTGTATATTACTGATTAACTTTTCGCCTGTGTGACGTCATAAAAATTCATTTTTGTCTAAGTGTAAGGGCGTCCCCCTTACACTTAGACAAAAATGAATTTCACCATTCTCATTACCATTCTCATATAACTTTTGATATGTGTAAACGTGACAAGTGTATAACGATAGAATTGATATAAAAACGGACCTGTGCTGCGATCCGAATACAAGATTCCAACAGATACCATCTTCTGTTAATGCGAACATCGGACTATCCACATATAAGGTCAATGTCCTCGGAAACTTCGAGTCGTTCGTAGGAGTAACTCGCCAACTTACAGACAGGTTTATCTTGGGCAAAGTTTACAGTTAGGCCTACATAATTATCATCCTAGCCGAATTTATGGGTCATGTGCAACGTATATATGTCCTGCGTAAGACTGACGTAGCCTGCTTTGGCTTTTAAAGTACTAGTACACAGGGAGCAAGCCAGGGCACCAGTATAATGAATGACATGTAATTGCCACGTGTGTTTTAGATATCGGCACATCGCATTTCATTAGAGCTCTTTAGTCAGATATGACTAAACTGGCAGCTTTCAGAAAGCTTAGTCACATTTTTATATATTCTATAGCTCAGAGTTTAAAGCTCAATTCACACCGATACTGTGCTTCCTGATGACACTGAAAGGCACAGTACGAAACGGGACGGAAGCGGCGCTCAGTACATTGAAGAGCTGTTTCGGTTTCGTATAATTTTAAACTTAATTCTCATTACTATAATGCTCACTATCGCTTGAGAATCTTGAAAGGAAGCGAGGGGTCGCTACCATAGAGATATCATAGATACTGAGGGAAAGCAAGTCTAAAACGCGTCCGTCTCAGTCGAAAGAGACAACAAATGTGAACATGAATTACTAGAAAAAGTTTATGAAAAATGCAGTAAAAAGAAGATTTATCAAGTATTGTTTTTTCTACACGAAACATAATTTGCTTTATTTATTTATATACAAATTACACAGTTATAATACACTAAAACACATACATGCGCAATAAACGTTGTAAACAGTGCTGCTTTTACTGTTTTATTTAACGGTTTAAGGGCTGACACGAGAGCTTTTAGCGAATTATTAGGGGATGGGGTGGTGAAGAGCCCGTAATGGGTACCGAAGTGTTGGTGCGCTATCACTGCGGATTTGTGTGACCATATTCTCACTGCGAAATGTCTCCATGTTGCCGTTGCCGTGTTAGGCTTATGTGTAATTCTTTTACAATATCAGCGGGGAACCTACTGATTTCATCAGTAAATTTTACCCGACTGTGTATACGTGGACTTATATTCTTATTACCACTCATTACCTGCTTCTGATCGACATGACGTATGTTGAAGTACGAAGTGTTATATTCCTCGTCGATTAAATCAAGTGACACTTGGTAAATAAAAAGAAAGTGTGTACTTATGTCACGCGCGCGATAGAAGTTATAATTATTTGGCGTAACAAAATAAAAATCTTTTTAAAATTTTTATCTTTCGCCTTATTCTGTTATAGAAAAAATAATATATGATATAAAAATCGTATTTAGTACATTACAAATTTTATTATAACGCATTGTGGTAAATCTTTTGAAACACCATAATGTTGACTGGAAATCTGCAGGTAGTCCGTTTTCCGTGACAAAACCGTGTTGGTGACCACGGTTCTGCTGTGGTGAGCCCAAGACAATGAAAATAATAATAATAATAATAATATCTGTGGACTTATCACACTACGTTACTCTAGCCCTGTTCTCAGTACCGTAAGGTTTAACATTGTTATAAAGTAAATAAATTTTATATATTTATGGTTGTTATTATAGAAAATACATATAATACAAATAAACATCCATGACCTGGGCGGGATTCGAACCCGCAACCTCTGGCGTAACAGGTGGACTAACCGCCATGTACCAACTGAGCCAGCTGATCGACACAGATGAACTCATACACCATACACACTATTGAATCGTGTGTGCTTTTATTTGTGTCACTATTTGTTTTATGCCACATGCATGTTACAAAAGAGGAGCTCGCGCTTGCGCGCACGGGGCAAGGACCAAGGATGGTAATCACTGTGGAGGTTGTTCTTTTGGGTTCTCACTTGAGTTTGGGAGGCCCCGTTGCGTCATGGTTCCGAGCAGGGTTGCCACTTTTTGGTGAAATATAATCGGAATCATCGAAAGGTCGCCAAAGACGATCAGCAGGCTGATTTTGTATCTTCCAGGGGCTTAGTGATAGGCGTCAGTTCACAGATTTTGTTGTCAAACGTCACTTTAGCCTGAGAAGAAAATAACGTTTGAGACTAATATTTGTTAATTATTCTGATCCCGATATTTTCCCCCAAAAGGTGTGTGGTTTGTGGTACATCCATTGACACGTGTGCGATTCAGAGATGGACTGTCAAATCTTATACAAAATAATTAATACTGTCGGGGCGCGGGACAATATCCTTGAAATCGAGAATGTCCCTGCAGGATCGACACGGGTGGTACCTCTGGTCCCGGGATCATTTCAGAGAACAGAGAAGGCGCCGTTGTTGGTACTCGCGGCGGTTTTAGCCACACACACCATTGGACCCAGGGGCGGTGAAGGCGTTTCCTTGATATAGTCGATTGAATGCATTGTCACGTCTCGATGGAAATTCATGTTAACATTTGTGACTTGATGATGATGATTCGAAACCGGTCGTAAGTATAAATTGAAAAATAAATAATTGTGGAAATAATATATAAAGTTAATTTATTTATTCAAGCGTTTTCTTGAGTAAAAAGAAACGTTAATAAACAGGAATATCCGAATCGCTACATTCAGGATTATAATACATAATACATAATTCGCTACAGTACCGCAACATATTCAGGAGCGCAATAGGTGTTGGTCGCACGGCTCATAACCATTCTAACTTCAGCGTACAGCTGAATATTATGTAAAGATTCCCCTCCTAATTCGGGACTCTCCTATTAATAACATAGAAATTGGTTACGGGACTAATGCTTCAACTTTCATAATCAGGACCGTCTCACTAGCGCCATAAAGGTTGGCCGCACGGCTCATAACCGTTCCAACTTCAGTGTACAGCTGTCGGGAACAAATGACGGAAGCGTGACGCGTGACGCAGTCTGGAACACGAATATCATTATTGAATTGTGTTTTGACGACTGCGGGTTTTTAATTAAATCGTGAGGCCTGTTTCATAGAGTAATGTGTGCTGTAACTAGCAGTGCCCCGCGGTTTCACTCGTGTAAAATCTATTGTAATGGAACCATTAATTTTGTAATTATAAAAATGTTTTATGTTATTTTAGATTGACTTAGCTTGGCAAAGAGCAATCGGAGCCTTTTGACAACTAGTTCAATCAGACCGCAGCTGGATAGCCTCTGGTGAGCCCCGGAACAACAAATCATCAGGGCACCTCGACGGCCAGTCAGCCACCTAAGGGACCGACTCCACCTCCACAGTTGAGGTTGTCCCGCACTACAGGACAACCCGACTAATAGCACTTATTACTTTTACGGTGTGTTAGTTCAACACAAAAGTATAAAACAATTAAAAATATAAAAAGTTTATTCGAAGTGGTCTCCATTGGCTGCAATATAGTCCTTTAACCTTTGATGCCATTTGTCAACATGGCGTGTAGCGCAAGCTGTACTGTCTAAAAGTGACCATAAATAATAATCCTATGGATTAAGGTCGGAACTAGATAGATGGTAGTCGTCAGCTCTGATCAAGTCCGGAACGTTCGTTAAACCAACATAGACTGGATCGAGCTTTATGATCTGACCCGAGTCTTGCTGGAAGGACCATACTTGGTCATTGAACATGGTGTTACTGAGGGGCCTAAGTACATTTTCAAGACATGTTATCTTGTTACACTTGTGCTGATCTTTTGATACCTTTTCCACTAAGATATGGCTCAACCACTCCTTAGCTCACCTTCACACCCCACCAAAACATCATTGAAGTCGGAAAATACCCACGTTGCACTCTGTTGAATATTTGCGAATCTTTCTTAGAGCTTTGAGCATAAATACATTCATTTTGTTTTTTAAAATGTTGCTCAATCGTAAAAAAATCTCATACGTAAACAATTTTTTTCTGTGACCTCCCTTGCGTAACGCTTCAGTAGTTGTTTCGATTTTACCACCCTGTTCATCTTTAATTTATCAGCTAAGAAATAACTAGTGCGCGTCTAATAGGCTGCAAGCACTAAGTCATCTCTTAAAATACGCGACATGATTCTTGATTTTATGTGCTACCTTCATATCCCGAGATGAAATCTTTTGCTTTCGGACAGGATTTCTACGAATTCTTTCCCTTACTGCCTTGACCACTTCTTTTTCGTACGAACATAACGTGAACGGACAGATCTTTCTTTGTCACGAACAGGGATAATCTCATTGTACCTATTAATAGCCAATTTGAATAATACCAAGTGTTTGGACAATCGCATAAAAATGACAGATTCCAAATTCAAATGTAATATTTTCTTACTTTTAATTGTAGCAGTATTTGTGGCCAGGTCAAGTATAACTTGTAGTTTTAGTTTAACAGAAACTTGGATGCGACAAAAGACTAAATCGAAAAGAGCGCCGCGTTCTGAAAATGCTTAGAAACCTTACCTTATTGGTCTATATCTGAGGTGGCCTGTCTGTCTATCGTGGCTCATGATAGGTTCGGTTGCGACCAGTCAAAATACCAGCAAATACAATGTTACATACTTTTAAACATTTTAATTAACTATTTTACTGTTAATTAAAATGTTAAAAGTATGTAAAATGTATATTTCCCAGGCTTTCATCAGTAAAATGCCGTATTATGTTGGCCAACCCCTGGTTATGTAAAGCCGGGATGCACCAAATAAATATAATACTTTAAATAATTAATTAACTGTGAAAAAAGTAAAGAAAGTACCTTCACGCCTGTTCTCCCCGAAGAGGTATGCTAGTACATCCACAACTCGTAAGTCCAGTAGATATACTAGCACACCCACGATTAGCAAGCATAGGCGGCAGGCCTATGGCTATTTCGGGTACATTCCAATCCCGGATTATGTAATGCATGCTCAGAATAATCTGAAAAACATTTAATTATAGTTGCCCTAAAATAGTAAAAGAAAGTGTATAAAGTATATTTATTTATTCAAGTGTTAACATGAATTTCCATCAAGAAGTGACAGTACATTTAATCAACTGCACCTAATAAAGTTAAAAACTTCTACACCTGCATAATATATTCAGCTGACAATGCAATTTAAAACGACAAAAGTATGCACGCGCGGGTACCACTCGGCATATCTTCACACCCCACCATAGTTTAATACTTAACGCGGTGGTACTGATGCAGCTGTTCAGCTGTAGGTTTGTGTACATGTTGTATCAAGTCGTTAGTCTCTGTGAGTCTTATTCAATCAGCTCCATGTCACAATAATTTTGTATTGCAATCTGATTTAAACATGTTTTTATTTCGTTTAATCGATAACCGGGGATTTGATCAAATTTACCTTGTAAAATTGTATTACAGACAAATAATGTGTCAGGTGGAACTAAATAACAGCTTATATATATCTACTCATTTCATTAATGTGAACTGAAGAGTGTCCAGCATTATGTCTTATAATCTATTAGGAAACAAATTGTTTATAATTTATGAATGTCCGTTTCACACGTACCGACTGAAGTAACTAATATGGTGCCTTTATGTATTAGTTAACAGTTGAGTTTCGAATAATTTGACACTTTACTATTAAAGTAATAAATGAAACCGGCCCTAAATCCCCAGCATTATCAAGATATATATTTATCTCTGGGAACATAATGTAGGAGACAGCAGCGCCTGAAGACAGCGCGATGCAAATTTATAGTCCGTGAACTCTAAATGCGATGTGCAGCGCTTTACCTCAAGCGGCGAGGGCACTGCACCTTTTGTTAGGGCAGCCAATATTTTTACGGATAGTTTTAGTATTTAAAAAGGTATAAAATTACTAGCATCACTTGCAACCCACGCCTGCACGCACAAAGTTTCGATTCCGTGAAAATGCCAAGATAGTAAGTTGTGACATATACTTTACGGCTGATTTTTAAGTTTTGATTATAGCTGTTTTTACATCAAGAAAATTTCATAAGAAACGACAATGCTATTTCGGTGGTTAACAAACAAGCAAAACATTATAATTGTAACTCGCAGTGCCTATGCTTAAAATAATCTTGTATTTTATGTTCAGAATAATAAAAGACAAAGATCATCAATAATAATAATAATAAAAACATCACCAATAGCTAAGGGAGTTATTAATGATCGTTTTATATAGATAGTATTTATATTTTTGCGCATGTTCTTCTTTTTACTTTACTGAATCAGTAATCCTTCAATTGCTCTCTATTTTCAACACTCGATGCAAAACTAGAGGTCACACTAGGCTAAAATAATTAAATATTCATTTATTTATATATTTTACCGTGGTGTATCCCACTACTGGTTAAATACCTCTCTACTCTCTTTCCACACTTCTCTTTTTAGAGGTGTTATAAGTTTCTTAATTAATACCTGT
Organism: Eumaeus atala; assembly: GCA_017140195.1. Classification (NCBI taxonomy): domain Eukaryota; kingdom Metazoa; phylum Arthropoda; class Insecta; order Lepidoptera; family Lycaenidae; genus Eumaeus; species Eumaeus atala. The sequence continues at coordinate 902,996 of JAFELO010000632.1, read as the reverse complement.
AGTCACCGCGTATTGAACTGAAATGTAGTATCCTTCGTACTATACCTTTGTTGAACATAACTACAAATCTCCTAAATGTTGTACAATGATGTCATGTACTCAGTTGGCAACCCCACCTCCTATACGAATGCGTTTATTTCATGCCGCGTCACTTGAGCTGAGTGAACTAATTCCCTAATTTTCCAAATCATTTTTCACAACTTGCTACTATAGCTCTGTTTGCGAAAACTTTTGACTTCATTGTGAGATTCATGAAAAATAAATGACATGGAGAAAGAGAATGAGAGGTGGTAAACACATTGAAGCGACATAAACGGGGAGGTACCTCTCGCTGACACGATATCACCTTATAGTGACTGCTATGTGCGTTTCTGATGAACCATTAGAGTGGGAAGATGGTCCACAAAGAGGTTCCGCAGACATGTTGTCTTAGTTTATAGACTTCTAGTCTGCCCCTTATAGTTTTACACTTTTCAAATAGAGATGCTACTCCTACTAAAGACTCTAGCAAGAACCGAGCTGTCCCTCAAGGTTCGATGTTGGGTCACATACTCTTTATTACACGCATCTTTTACATTATTTCAGACTATTTACACCAGTATTTAGATGCCCAAACCGCAACCAATTTGCGTTTATAAATATACAAATAGTGTATACAAATTATCCAACTTACTGTCTGATCATTAATAAATAACAGAATAGGTGTGCGGATGTTTAGGACGTCCAAAACGGTACCTAGTGCAGCAGATGTAACATTATATATATTGTTGTTGTTTCAGATATGAAGATATGAAAATGCTGAGAAAAGGTAAGAGCCCAGAGTACTAGCCGCCGGCCTAGACCTTGAGTCCCGGCCCTCCGCACGACTCTTGCTGTGCAGCGTTAGAGAGTGCGATATGTGCCAAATTAAATTGCCTCCAATTTTGCAGCTACACTTTTTTTTATAACTGGTATATTACTGCCATAGCTTAAAACGGACTTACAAAGCAAACATTAAGGTATTATTTTTGATGTGATTATAAGTGAATAAGTCGTACGCGATAATAGATCGTTTACGGGGGCAATGAGCAATCGAAGCCTTTTTACGACGTCTTAAATATTATGCCGATATGTTGCCATCCTTTTCGGACCCCCCCATAATGAGCCACCGGCAACTCACAAACAGCACGAAGCGCGACACCGAAGATGTAAATTTACGGCGGGTATAATTTGAGCGAGAGGTAAATAACCCGGTCGTGCCGGCCCAATTACACTGCAATGCAGCATGGCACCTACTACTTACTAAAGTTCTATTTCGGAAAGTGGGAAATCTAGGAGATAATAATAAGATGAATGGGAGCAGTCTCTTTGTTTTGGCCCATATTGTTACATCATATTTTACATTTATTAATCACAGAGATTGTAGACTAAAAAGATACGATGCAACTGCTGGTTTGTCCTCCTATGATATAAAAAAGTGTTAACACTTATGGCATCGAAACACAATCCGTTGAAGCTGTGTTGGGCTTCTCTTCCCTTCCATGGCAATAGTTCAGGTCCAAAAAAGATATTCTTCAAAATTTGTGCCGACCTATCTTCATAATACTACTGTGCTCGGCCACATTATTTGGAATAATTAATTATTTTCTTTCCTCAATCAATCAATCAATGTCAGCCCTTATCGGTCCACTGCTGGACATAAGCCTATTTCGATGAACGCCAAGACGACAGACCTCCTACTACTCCCATCCATCCCGGACCGGCTACTGCACGGAGATCGCCTTCCCACCTAGTGAGCGGTCGACCAACACTTCTTTTTCCGAAATGGGGCCTCCACTCCAGAACCTAAATGGCCCATCTGCCATCTGTCCTTCTGAGTGTATGACCAGCCCATTGCCACTTCAGCGAGCTTATTCTTCGCTTGATATCGGATACCTTGGTTCTCTGCCTTAAGACTTCTTTACGAATTCTGTCGGACACAGAAACACCCAATATAGCACGTTCAATAGCCCGTTGAGCTACCGCAAACTTGCGGACCATTCCTAAATTAAGAGGCCATGTTTCGGCCCCGTAGGTCATCACGGGGAGAACGCATCAGTTGAAGACTTTAGTCTTCAAGCTCTGCGACGTGATAATGCGAAGATTCCGGAATGCTGCCTTACCCAACTGAATCTTTAATATTGTCCAAGTTCATCATAAGGTCAATATGTCGGGGCGTTTCATTAAGGCTGTGCCACTCCCGACGAATCTTTCCTGCAAGCTCTCCAACCATTATTTGAAAACCTTCCATTCCATTTAAAAACCTTCGACCCTCTATTCCGTTGAATCGCTCCGGTAACCCGTTGCGTGTGTGAGCTGCGAGTGTCTCGGCGTATTAGTTTGCGGATTCGCTTTGAAAGAAGCTTGACATCGGCAGAAGCAACGTCTTCACACTCTGCGTTCCCTCATAAGTCCAAGTGCTTTCCTGTTCATAGCCTTACTACTACAGTATCCTTCACCCACGTCCCGCATGCAGCCAATCACGCCACTCATGGCCTCGTCAATTTCCATTGTAGTTTGCGACATACTTAGAGCACCGAACCAGTTTTTTAATTCCAGTTGAATTATTTCGCAACCTACCATGGTTAGTCGGAAGGTTGGTCGGAGTGTCGACAGTACTAATCGGACACGCTCGCGTCGAAGGCATATATTGAGAGATCCTCTAACCAATCTGTGATCGCATCCGGTTTTAAACCTGTTAATCACGGAGACATCCCTAAGTATAAGCTTTCGGTCCGTCATAATAAAGTCAATCTCGTTCCTTGTCACTGTATCGGGGCTCTGTCATGTCCACTTCCTATGGGGCTTCTTCTTACGATAGGAATTCATTAAGAAGAGGCCCTCCTTCTCGGGGAAGTTTACCAGCATTTTCACCCTGCGATTTCGACTTCTGACTCCATGTGGTCCCAGACTCGATTCGACACCATTTCGTACACAAAATTCCCCATCCAAACAGTCCCCCATAACAACATTAACATAACAAAATTTATTAATTAAAAAAATCGGTCTTACACGTTACACTGACAACAAATTAAATTTATGACAGAACAATGATGTTTGTCATCGTTGTTAATGAATTCTGCAACGTAATAAGGATTTGCTCCGATATTTTAGTCATACCTTTTGCTTTATCGAAGTTTCATAATGATCGAAACGTTTTAGAAAATGATTTATAGAATGGTAAAATAATTTTTAAAATCGGTCCAGTAGTTTCGGTGCCTATTCAGTGCAAACAAACAAACAAACAATTATATATTTTTTCTCTTGATAATATTATTTATACATGTCACGTTTGTGAGAAAACTAGACATAATAATGTCAGATGTTAATTATCATTATCATTGTTACTGGGCGCGTTGATCCAGAAAACTCAACAGTTTATAAAGTTCTTGATTTCTTATCGACGCCATGTTTCACATCTTGTGTTTTAATGTTAAAATGTCTTAATTCTCTTATGTATGCATTTTGTTATAGTTATTTACATAATCTTTATGGCTATTAATTTGATAGACTGTATCAATAATGTTTTAATTTGAATATGCCACGTGTGAAGATGTTAAATTTTATTTAATTGTACCAGACTTTTATATCTTGCCTGACTTTAGTTGGCTCATGAAGCTAAGAGAATGGCAATGGTTGTGTCTATCTTTTCAGAGCTCTGCTTCTTACCTTTTTCATCTCTTTTTTCTTTTGTTTATTAAATTAAGATGTAATATGAAGTTCTAATAGCACTATATTCTTCAAATATTGAATATAAGGGATGAAGGACAATCCGTGAAAATTAGTGGTAATGGAACAATAACAATATATATGAGGGAGCATCCAAGTTGCAGCCGGGAGTCTCGGACGACTCCCAGATACGACTTCATACCCTCACTTTGTACTAACCTTAACTAAAGGCTGTATTGCTAACCATTGTCATAAACTGTCACATGTAAAACTTTGTTCATGATTGTGAATGTGAAAAGACAACGGTTAAATAAATGTATTTTAAAGACCAACTAAATCTTTATCGTCTCTTTAACCCCTAGAAGCCCTTTTATTTTAATTAGAATTGTCACAAAGTAAGAGGGCAGACGAGTCATCAGAGCTCTAAAAGCTCGCCCTGAGACTCCCACGCATACAATAGCTATCACTTCACGGGGGTATCAGGTGAGCGAGCTGTAACTCTCATTAGTAGGATTGGAACATTCCAAACGAGCGAAGCTGGGACGAACCGCTAATGTAAAATATTGAAAGAATATTACAGCGTTTTACTTTACACACGCGGAATATGATTTCCCCAAGTGGGGAGTCGATAATCCTTACGTGAGCGGTGAGCTCGAATAGAGGGTACTTGGGCGTCTTCAGAACCGGTGACGTGGCAGGACGGACTCATGAATATGAATGAAGCGGGGAAGGAAATGTAATGAACCAAAATTGCGACGTAGAGAAATAGAAATTATATTAATATTTATGTCCTTCTATATACAACATATGTAGAGTTTACATTTTATCATATTCGATTTAGTTATCGAGGCCGATACCGATGTCGGATCGGAGTGTGAAAACGCTCTAAATATATATGAGTACTGACGTTTGGGAAGGGATTACTTTAGCCACGGGGCAAGGGGCGAATCTCACCCCATTGCACTGTCCCAAAATCGGTGGGGTTGTCGTGTATAACCCCATCTGTTGCGGCGGAGCCGGTCCCTTAGGGGGTTGACTAGCTGTCGAGGTGCCCTGATTATTTGATGTTCCGGGGCACCTCACCAAGAGCGGCACTCGTAGTGATTTTTGTGGTTATTCGGCACTATCATGTGCTGCGAGTCCCACACACCACAGAAAAAAAAGGAATTAATCTAGCACATGTGTAATCTCTCATCGGCATGGTGATGAAGGATTCCAGTTCGGATTTAGAACAATAGTTCAA